>JADRCD010097580.1:0-23115 GCA_019843815.1 Montemys delectorum | reverse complement strand
GTGTGTGTGTGTGTGTGTGTGTGTGTGTGTGTGTGTGTATTCATGAAACATGATTTATAAATATCTTTCTCTCTTAGGGGCTCAGTGCACCAGAATTTTGCCGACTTTACTTTTGTAACTAGCAAAATAGTTGGAAACAAGCTGACACTGAAAGGAGAAATAGACTCCAAAGTAGCCATTGACCTCACCAACAAAGCTTCGATGGCGTTCTTACAAAAGCATTTGGGTAAGAAATGGCCCATTCCTCTGTGACTCGGGCTGCTTGGTTCTCAGGACAGAGCCATTTTCTATGCACGTGGGCATAGTCTTATTCCACTTGGCTTTGGTAGACAAAGCAGTGAATCAATTTGAAAAGAAATTTTTTTCAAAAAGTGAATATTGTTGCCTTGCATTAATTTGGGTGTATGTGCATATATGCATATCATATATATGTACTCGTTGAAGCTCATAATCCTTCTGTGGATCCTAGAGTGAACTTACATGTTGGAGGTACTGACAGCATCTTGCTGGTCTCTAAGCCACTCTAGAGGTTCTGCATTTTCTAATGCAACCTGGCCCCTAGGAATTCTATTATGGCTGTAATGAGTCTGTAATTTTTGGCTCTATGGTGCCACCTAGCGGCCCTCAACTGTTTAATAATCTTGACAGGTTTTGTTTTGTTTTCTTTTGTTTTGTTTTATAGGACTTCATAAAGACTTTGATCAGTGGGACTCGCTGGTGGAAGGAGATAACGAGAACCTGATCCCTGGGTCACCCTTTGACGCAGTCACCCAGGCCCCGGCTCTGTAGTACTCTCCAGGATCACAGAACCAGAATTAGAAGAGCTTGTTACACAGTTGCCTTTTAAAATGAAAGAGAGAGGAAGAGAGAGAGAGAGAGAGAGAGAGAGAGAGAGAGAGAGAGAGAGAGAGAGAGGAAGAGAGAGACAGAGAATGGGAGAGATAGAGAAACTGCAATGTATTTACCCAAATAAGCATTTTTAAATGTATACTGTACTATAGGATAGTGATGAATGCCTGGCCTAAGATTTTTTCCCCTCGTAAATGTAATAAACATAAAATAGAGAATACAAAAATTATTGCCCATTGAAATCATAATTTTACAAAGCTGATCCTTTAAGTGTCAAATGAAAAGCTACTTTCATATTACATTTACATTAAAGTCTTGCCGGGGAACGATGCCAGAGAAAACTCTTTGTAAATGACCTAGGATTCCCGAACTAAACAATGAAATAGATCCTCCTGTCTTTGGCTGTCTGTACTGAGCAGCAGAGTTAAGTCTGAGCAGCATAAGAGCTTGTGTGGAATCTGACCACGTTTCTCTCTGACCTTTGACTGAGGTAAGAAGCGTCCACTGATCTGATCACGAAGCCATTGTCCTAATGCAGGATTGATGCTGTCCTGTTTAACTGAGCCTGAAGGAGGATGTGGGCAAGGTTTTTTAGAATATTTGGTACAAGGGCAATGAGTCAGTGTTGATATTTGAGGTTCGCAATCTCTCGTGCGTTCTGTTTACAAAGCTGAGGCACCGTGACACATTAGGCGTTTACCCAAAGACTGTGAAGAACACAAAGGAAATGTTCAAAATTCTTAGCCAACTTTGGATGCTTTATTTATATGGCCTAGCCAGGCCTGGTGGCACACACCTTTATCCCAGACCTCAAGAGGCAGAGGTAGGCTGATCTCTGAGTTTGAGGCCAGCCTGGTCTACATAGGGAGTTCCAAGACAACCAGGGATATACAGAGAAACCCTGTCTTGAAAAAAGAGAGAGAGAGAGAGAGAGAGAGAGAGAGAGAGAGAGAGAGAGAGACTGTATGAGATAACATTGTAAGATTAACAGCCAAGGGAAGTTTAAAGGGGCTCTTATAACACTTCCTGTGTACTATGTGTGTGCACATGGGGAGGTGTTGTGGGTATTCATGTGTGCATGTGCATGTGGGTGCACATGCCATCACACATGTGTGGAGGTTAGATGATATCCTTCCACCCTGAGTCAGGGTTGTCTTTGCTCGTCTCTGCTGCATATACCAGGTTAACTGGCCCTCAAACTACCAAGGATTCTCCCGTCTCTGCCACCTGTCCCATTGAGGAGCACCAGGATTATTGACAAGTTCCCCTGCCCCTGACTTTACCTGGGAAGTAGAGATTCAAATTCACACCCTACCCTTGCACTTAGCAATGCTGCTCCTACTAGTTCATCTCCCCAGCTCTTCAAAGGCACATCCATATGTATAGGTCTGAGAACTGGGTAGAAAATGAGTGTGTTTGCTGAGGGCTACAAGAATGTAGGCTGTCCATTGGTTAAGTACATATGCTGGTGTAACTGTCCTGCTGCATCTCCAGAGTCTCCAGAGTGCGGCTGGGCTTGGCCAGTGTGAACAAAGCTTGTCAGCTTTAAGGTTTGATCCTTTTTGCGCTCAGTTAGTAGGTAACTGTGTTCTGAATTGCCACCACTTAGTGTCCAGTCACTCAAACTGAGAAACTGGACATCTCCCCAGTTGCCATTTACATTAAGTCTTTAAACAGGTAAAAATTCCTTCACACAAAACTGAAGGCTTTTCTATTCTGGCCATAGTGCAGCTTCTTTTCCTCTTGGTAATTTATAACACTCGCTATATCAGCTAAACTATATATTGCATTTAATCCCAAGAACAACCAAGATTTTTCAATTATTACTTTGTAAGAATTCTCTGTCTGTATGTGTCTGTGTGTATCTATGTGTCTATGCATATGTCTCCATGTCTGTGTGTCTGTGTATGTCAGTGTGTATGTTTGTGTGTGTATGTCAGTGTGTATGTTTGTGTGTGTGTGTGTGTGTGTGTGTGTGTATGTGTGTGTGCAGGAATACTGGTGAGTGTGCCTGCCACTTCTTGTGCACATGCAGGTGGAGGCCAGAAGAGGACGATGTGTTTCCTGGAACTAGAGTTACAGATGGTTATGAGCTGTCCTGCATGGGTGCTGGGAACTGAACTCCGGTCCATTTCAAGAGCAGTAGCCACTTTTAACTGCTGAGAGATCTCTCCAGTACCTTTCTTATTTTGTAATGCAACTTCTCCATTTTCCACATACTGAAATGGTACCCATATTTTGTTTTTAAGACAAGGTTTCATTGTGTAACCCTGGTTAGCCTGGAACTCACCGTGTAGACCATGCTGGCTTTGAACGCTGAGATCTGTCTGCCTCTGCCTAATGAGTGCTTGGTGTAGACACACACCATGCCTATTAACATCCAATTTTTAATGCTTAATTCTCACTGTTCCCATGGCACTGCAGGGCTGATTTTTTTTTTTTTTTTTGACTTTTCAAAACAGGCTTTCTCTGTGTAGCCCTGGCTGCCCTGGAACTTACTCTGTAGACCAGGCTGGCCTCGAACTCAGAAATCCGCCTGCCTCTGCCTCCCAAATGCTGGGATTAAAGATGTGCACCACCACTGCCCAGTTGATATTTTTATTTTTATCCACATGCACTCACCCTATTCACATTGGGCAAATCTTTTTATTTTTTATTTTTCTTTAAAAATGGTTAAGTTGTGGCTGAAATGTTTTAAGAATACTTTTTTTAGGTTTGTGGTTTATGCAGATGCTCAAAGGATAAAAATGGTGAAAAACATCCAGTGAGCAACAATTTATCAAATAAATTAGCACACTCGGCATTTCTCACAGGAAAAGAGAATAGCACTCAAAATGTTTCAAGGACTTTTCATGTTGTAACCTGATGACCTGAGTCCCATCGCCCAGACCCAGGTAGTGTGTGGAGTCAGCTCTTGCAAAGTTGTTCATTGGTCTGCACATGTGTTTTGGCAGGCGCGCGTACACACACACACACACACACACACACACACACACATACACACACACATCCCAAATGAAATGTAATGTTAAAAGTACCAGCTAAGCAACTCACAGGTGAAAGCTATTTTAATTCCATTTTATTTTGACAAGGTCCCATTATGTAGTAGCTCTGGCTGTCCTGGGACGTACTATATAGATCAGGCTGTCGTCAAAGTCAGAGATCCTCCTGCTTCTGTCTCCTGAGTGCTGGGATGAAAGGCAGGTGCCACCATGCAGGCTCCGAGCTAACTTTTCCGAGCATCAAGGTTCCCCACTTGCCAGTTACAGAACAGATGAGGCCACCACAGCTTTAAGGAGAAACTTTATTCAAATCTTGAGTTGTGTTCCAGGTTCAAACAGAGCGGTAGCCACCTATTTCAGGAGACACACAAGGCAAAGCTTCAAAAGACAAACAAGGCTCCCAGCACTGTTGCTAACAAAGCCGTGGCACTTGGCAGCAACCGGTCATGCTCATCACGAACCTGGAAGTTACAATTTTAATATAAACAATCTATTGAAAAGATAGCACTTTTAGGAATAGAGAAATACGGTAGCAAATTGTTTAGCAAAATAAATTATCCTGGCTGAGAAGAAACACGAGAAGGCTATAGACTGAGGAACAAGGCCAGATGCCTCTAAATAGCAATAAACAGGCTGTTTTGTCAACTTGAGACCTATCACTTCCACCACACATCAATTTGTCCCCCAGAGGATAACTTTCAGGGGTCACATGCTTTACATTTCCTCCAGCACATTTTGATCTGGGTAGCACGTGGCTTGTTAAAGACAGCTTCTGATTGGCTGCGTCTATATGTTCAGCTTGGCCATGTTCAGAGTCGAGTCATCACCTCCACACTTCTTCTCTGAAACAGAAGAAAGACCTGAGGGAGAGAAAGCAGAGTAACAGCAGGTTGAGAATGAGAATGGATGCCCCCAAGAAGTACCCAGAACCATTCCTCTGTGTGTGTGTGTGAATATGTATGTGTGTGCGTGCGTGTGCATGGCAGTGAAATCAGTGAATGTACACATTTATAGGGATGTGTAGAATCAGAGACAACTTGGTGAGAGCCAGTTCCTCCTTACACCATGACCTGGTTAGATGTTTGTTTGTTTGTTTGTTTGTTTTTGTTTTCCACATGATACAAGTTAGGGTCATTCATGGAGAAATAATTCGATTATGAGAAAATGCCTCAGACTGTTCTTTGGGCAAGTCTGCATGCCATTTTCTTTATTGATAATCCATGTGGAGAGAACCCAGCCTTCTGTGGGTGGTGCCCGCTCAGGGTAGGTGGTCCTGCGGGTATGAAAAAAATAGCTGGATATGGCCATAGCGCAAGCTAGAAAGCAGCATCCCTCCATGGATCTTGCCTCTGTTTCCTGCTGGAGTTCTTGCCCTGGATTTCCTCATTGAGTGACTGTGACCAGACTTTCCTAAATAAACTCTCCTCCAGAGTTGTTTTTAGTCGTGGCGTTTATCACGGCAATTGTAAACAAACCGGAATATGTCATGTGTGATCCAAGGGATGGAACAAAGTTCAGTGAGGTCTCTATACCCACTGAGCAACATGGCCACCCACCAAGGCACTGTTTATTGAAAAAGCCACATGAAGTTCTAGGAGTGCCCCACAAACTCAAACTGAAACTGAAACTTGTCACGGAGATTAACTAAATGTCCAGAAGGAAATTCCAGAAGACTGACAGAAAGATATATTGAATATGCAAGTAAATTAGTTCGGAGAACGGACCTAATTTTTATTTTGTGTGATGAGGGAGGATGGGTGGGTGGGTGTACATGTGTGTGGAGGTGAGAGGACAATCGGCAGATGTCACTTCTCCCCTTCCACCACGTGGGTCCCTAGGTTTGACAGGCGTGGCAGTGGTACCTTAACCCACTCACTGATGGCGTCTCGCTTGCCCCAAGAGAGCCATTTTGTGCCTTTTAAAATATGAATCTGTCAAGTTTAAAGTTAACCTCTAAGATTTACTCAGTTCACCAACATGTTCCCTCTGACGTTTCAGCATGTCTTCCTCTTACTCATTCCAACTGACCACATTTAAGCACGATACCCCCCTCCCCCACTTCCAGTTCTCCTACTATCCACAGAGGCTGCCATCCCATTGCATTTGAGAGATTAAAGGAAATGCTATCTTTAAGACTTGGAAATTCCGGGTGACAAGACACTGTGGTGTAAGCCCATGCGTTACCTTTGATGGTGGCATCATCCGGTAGCATGATGGGAGGGTCCTTTCCCACTGTTTGGAATACAGCCTAACAAATGGAACCTTGGAGTTATTATCATCGTCAGAGTTGTAAGCCCAGAAATCAGAACCTCACCACAGATGGGGATAAGTGGTAAAATGGATTCCTGTGAATTGTCACGGTTTGGTTTCAGAGCCAGGGGTCAGAAGCAGAAGCATGGCTTAGGTTTATCAGTTCTCGCTGCTTGCTCTATCTCAGCTGGAGAATTCCACACAGGCGGGGAAGTGCCCTGTTCCTGTATGTTTGCTCTCCCGACCATGATAGCCGTGCTTGATGAAGGAAGGAGAGGGTGATGGGTGTGCTGGTATGTACCTATAATCCCAGCATGTGGGAGGAGGCGGAAGGAGCAGAGGTTCAAGATCATCCTCTGTTATATATTATGCAGTATAGTCGACCCTAAAGGGGACATATAGAATGTACCCCTCCTCCCAAAGTTTGGGACTCATTGCAGAAGAGGGAGAAGAAAGAGTGTAAAGAGCCAAAGGCACTGAATAACTTGTGCAAACACAAGTTAGACCAAATCCCAGCATGGGAATGGGTGTTGGGGCCCAAATCCCACCCTTAGCCATAGAGACATTGATGGCTGAGAGAAGAGACCGTTTTCTCTAGATCCTAACCCTTACAAGGCCAGTTACGCCCCAGCGGAAAAACTACACATTCATGAATACCTGGACAGGACAAATTGGTCTTGAAGGTTGTAAAACACAAAGGGTACAAAACTGGGTGGGTAGAGAGGGGGAGTGGGTCTGGGGAGAGCTGGAGAATGGGAGTTTATAGGACCAAAACACATCACATGAAACTCTCAATAAATTAAAACAAACGACAACAAAACCAAGCCAGGCTTTGCAGGGTGGGAGGGAAGAAAAAGAAAATGGTCTATGGCTTTTTAAATAGCAGCTCTTTAAACCTACCATTTTATGGTAAGACTCTGATGAGTTATTCATGTTTCCTGTCCCTTCAATAACTAATAGCATTATGTACAAGTGGAACTTACTAGTGAGGCATTCTTGTGGTAAAGTTAAATCATTCAGATAATAAAATTTAAAAATCATACACCTAGACAACAATCACACACACACACGCACACACACACACACACACACACCTGCATACTTTTGCACTGAGGGCCGGTCAAACTGAAACTGTTCCTGGGGGTAGACAGCAATACCACAGAAAGGCTCTGTCTCTTCAAAGATTGGAATGCAGTGACCCTGAATAGTGGAAGACAGGAGATGGGCAGGAGATTCCATTCTGCTGTTTTCTTCTGGTCTTGCATTGCCCTGTATAACGCGAGTGTGCAGGTGCCTAGACCGTGGGAGGAGCCTGTCTCCGCCTTCAGCTACGTCAACAAGGCTGACCTTATGCCTTCCTCCCCCCCGCCCCCCAACTTCACTCCAACATCTAGCTCAGTCACAGAGAACGAAAAGGGATCAGAGAATGAAGCGTGTGGGGGCTGAGGTGGCATGGGCAAAGGGCTTCGTACACAAGCATGTGGACCTGAGTTCAATCAAACAACATCCACGCTTTGTAGGCAGGGGGAGAGGTAGGCAGCGACTGCAAGCTTGCTGCCAAGTCAGAGGCCAAACCGAAGAGCCCCAGTCAGTAAGAAATCCTAGTCTCAAAACAAATGATAACGAGTCCAACAACACAAAAGCCACCCCGGTGGGTGACTCCTGAAAAACACGATGTTGACCTCTGTCTTCCACATGCATGTGCAACGTGCCAAGCACGTTCCTTGTGCTAGGCAGCACTAGCCCAGCAGTCTCTCATACCTGATGGCCACTGTAAGTTCCAGATTGACCCCTGAGTAGCTGAAGTGCTGAGCAGACCTGAGCAGCAAGACGGCAGCTTTGAAAACTGAACTGATGTGGGATCCGGAAGCTATAGACGATGGAGTTTACAAACAAGAACCTTAGTCAGTCATCTACTAAAACAAAAACCTCAGCCGTCTCCAGGGGATTCTTACAGGACCTGGGCCATACATGATTCAAAGTGTTCACGACATAATAATCCACAGTGACTCAGCTTATTAAGAAGGAGTGAAACCTGAACCTCCTCTCTAGGGAAAAGACAATCAACAGAGGCAAACCTTGACGACCAGAAAGAAGTTCAAATTCAATCATGAAAACAACAAAATTCAGTATCTAGGAGCACATCCTGGTGGCTGTGGAAGCTGTCCACCATTACAGTCCTCCACAGACTGTAAAGTATGTGCTACAGCAGCATGTGTGTGGCAAGGTGTGAGAGAAGTGTACTTAATCTAGATGGTAAAAATCGGGAAAGGAAACAAAACCATCAACCAGCCTGTCTTTGCAAGGTTGACTGCAAATGGTGTTACTTTGTCATTTTACAGTAAAGCACACACACACACACACACACACACACACACACACACACACACACTACTAAAGGCATTAAAACCTCAGGACTTGGAGTTGCAAGCATTTACAAGATGCCCAAAGTCGGTCCTGGGAACTCAGCTCCTATCTGCTGCCAAGACTAGCAAATGATCTTAGGCTCTGAACTATCTCTAGCATATATATGTACATATATATGGCATATAGGTCATCAATACCAACCCCCTTCTCCCCATTCTTTAACCTCAAAGTGAAAAAAAAAATCAGGGAATAAATCATGAATGACTAGTTTGTCCAATCCTGTTGATTCAGATTCTTTTCCCCATGCATTCTTCCTAAGACAACTGCTTTGGAAAGTGCTTGTCCAAATGTCTTGGAAAACAAAGAGCAGTGCTTTCATTACTCAATGCTTACTCAGTCGTACCTCAGAGGGTCTCTTATCTACCTTGGGAATACCATTCCAGACATTCTCGGGGCTTACTGTCTCCTCCACACCATTTGAAAGGTTCAAAACCTACAAGAGGAAAGAAAACACCTGATAAAAACACAAACAAACCAGGCGAGATTTACGAACTGCGGGTTACTGCTGTGTCACAGGAATCTTTACAGTAACACAGTAAAATCTATTGCATTGGAAGTTGTGGCCCTAGCTCCTCTGGCTGAGTGTTTGTCTAGCATGCACAGCCCTAGGCTTTACTCCCAAGTGTGGTGACGCATGCCAGCCATCCCAGCACATGGGAGATGGAAACGGGAGGCTCAAATGTTCAAGGAAACTTTGGATTAAATATAAAGCTTAAGGCCAGCCTGGACTACAATGGGACATTGTCTCAAAAGAAAAAAAAAAGTTTATATTAAATTTTACCCTGCATTTTAAACTCAGTACTACAAAAATGTACTGCTTTCCCAAAAGGTCTGCTGCTATGTGGCCCAAAATTCAGATAGATCCCAGGTGTACAACTCTTTCTTTGGGGTAGAGTTTGCAGTCATAGGGTAAATCTACGCAGGAATATTAGACAGTATTTCTCAGAAGAAGAAATGGCTAAAGAAAATCACTAACAATAATTCGGAATTGATTATGTGGTGAGCCAGGGCATGCATGCCTTTAATCCCAGCACTGAGAGGGAAAGGCAGGCAGACCCCCAAGTTCAAGGCCAGCCAGGGCTACACAGAAAAACCCTATCTCAAAAAACAAACAACAGCAAAACGAAAACCCTGCGGTAGATGGGATGGAACATAGGGTGACTGCTTTATCACATACACCAAAGTAAAAGCATATATATACATATGAAAACTTAAGCAGTTTGATGTTTAAAATACAGTACAAAATATTAAGAAATGACACCTAAGGCAGGAGAGTACATTCAGCTGAATGTTGCCTGCATATGAATGATGACATTAATTTACATTCTACACAGTAGCTCTCCCATCTCAACATTTGCTTACTTATTTGTATATGTGAGTGCCTGCTGTCTATAGCATGCAGGGGCCAATGCAGGCCAGAAGAGGGTGCCTGCTGCTCCGCTGGAGCTGGAGTTAAAGGTGGTTGTAAGCTACCTGATAGGAGTTCTGGGAACCAAAATAGGTTCCTCTACAAGAGTATAGGTGCTCTTAGCTACTGAGCCATCTCTCCAACCCAGGTTGTCTAGTATTAATGATGCAATAATGTATATTCTTGAATCCACCTCAAGAAATTCAGCATTGGTAAGTTAGGCCAAGGTCCAGGAATATAGAATTTAATGAATAGGCTAACAAATGCTAGTATATCTGGCTTTCCAGATTACAGAATACAAAACAAAATAATACCATGATAAACTGTCCTCACCAGTGTTGACATTAAAAAGTGAGGTAAGTTTGAGTCTCACAAACTTCATCGAGGTGCCAGGAGAGATGAGCAGAGATGAATCAATAGCTACCTGGAATCTTTGACAGTCTGGAGACATTAGTAAAGCTCTTATAAGCAAGTCCAGCTTGGGATAAAGTCCTTCACTTTCCCCTTACCCTTGTTCCTTCTTCTGCTAGTTCCAGAATCTCACACTTAGACCATGTGTTTCTTAGGCTCGACCAAACGACACATTTCGATCCAACAGAGAAGCCTTTCAGAGTGTAGGTGTTCTGCAACTGAACTGCTGAATTGAGCACAGGGAGACTCGATGAGCACAGCCTGGCACCTTAGCATGAGACACAGAAGAGGAGCAGTTTCCTACTCAAAGTTTTACTACTCTGCTTGTTTAATCAGTAAGTCAGATGTTAGGATGTTTTCTAACTCTTTCCTAAGTTTAATTATAGATAAAATATATTTTACATTTATACACACATACTTGTATGCCCCAACTTTATATAATCCTAGCACTTCCCCAAAATGACAAAACTAAAAACCCACCATTAAATTTGATCTCTAACATTGAAAATTACCTCTAAAAGCATGTTCTGTCACTATCAGTGAATGAGTTCTGGTTTTATGGTCCATACCCTACCATCCATACATACATGAAAATTGATGCATTGGGTATGCATGTGAGTAAGAGCACAAGGTATTTTTCTTTCTGAGTCTGGGATATTTAGACATAATGATATCCAGTTCCATTTAGTTTCCTGACATTTTTCATTCTTTCTTTGTGACAAAATAAAATTCCACTGAGCATATTTGCCACATTTCTGTGGTTGGTTCATCTGATGGACATCTAGATTGATTCATTCATAGCTATTTGTGAATAATTCAGCAATAAACATGGATAGGCAAGTGTGCTGGCTAGTTTTACGTCTACTTGACCCATGCTAAAGTAATCTGGTAAGAAGGCCTGTCAGTTGAGAAAATGCCTTGGTAAAATTTGCATGTGGCCAAGCCTGCCTTGCATTTTCTTGACTGAAGCTGTGGGAGGGCCCAGCCCACTGCCTGTGATGCCACTCCTGGGCTGGTGGTCTCAGGTTCTGTGAGAACACAGCCTGAGTAAGCCTGGGAGCAAGCCAGTAGGCAGCACTCGTCTGGAGCCTCTGCGCCAGCTTTCCTCCCCAGGTTGCTTTTGGTCATAGTGTTTTATCATGACACTCTAACCAAGACAACAAGTCTGTGTACAGGGACTTAGGAGTACCTTGGGTATAGAACCAAGGATGGCTATATCTTATGACAGTTCTATTTTTAACTTTTTGAGAAATCTCCATTCTACTTTCCATAGCGATTCTACCATGTTATACTCCCACTGGCTTGCCCTTCATCTCAGGTTAGCCAATGTTGGCTTTCTTGTTTCCATTTGGTTTCTTGATGACAGCCATCTTACTGGGATGAGGAACTAAAGCACTTTCCATTTGCATTTCCCTGATGGCCAAGGATGTTAAGTGTGTTAAAAGTGTTGTATGTCTCCTTTTGGAAATCGTCTATTCAGTTAATTGGCCAGGTTGTTGACTAGAAAACTTTGTGGCTACTTTTTTTTTTAGTGGCTAATTTTTAAAGGTCTTTGTATATTTCAGATGTTAGCCATCTATATGAAATGTAGCCGGCAAAGGTTCTCACCCATTTAGAACACATCTTAAAAAGTTAGATTTTCATTTATATTTGTAGCTGCATGTGCAGATTTGTACATGTGTGGGTGGCCACAGAAGCCAGAAGAGGGCACTGGATCTCCTGACCTGGAGTCATTGGTGGTTGTGAGATGCTTGCTCTGGGTGTTGGGAATCCAGGGATCTTCTGCAAGAGCAGTGGGTGCTATTAGCTGCTGAGCCACCTCTCTCTACCCCACTCATCAGGCTGAGCCACAAGGGGGCTAGGATTCAAGATAAGTCTGGTGGAGAGACAGAACCTTCCCTTCTAAAACCAAAGCAAGCAAACATCAAACGCCCCTCACAAAATTCAAATCTGAGCTAACTTCCTTGTCCTTAATTTTTCTTTAAAAAAAAAAAAAAAAAAAAAAGGTAAGTAACTCTGCAATACCTCCCTGCTCCGCTTCTGGAAAACAGGAACCACAGGATGACTGAAAGGAGAAAGAGATCAACACACCTGGTACCATGCTGCCACACTTCCTTCCTTCTCTGGCCTCTTCCTCAGAGAACGAGGGTGCCAATAAGGCAGTGCTGTCTCTGCTTTTAAACCGTGGAAACTGGTCCTCAGACAGGTTCGTTTCATCATGTGCCCGGGAATCGCCACCGGTCCCGTGGTGGGGGAGTGGAGACCTGCTGTGGTCATCATCAGAAGAGCCTACGCACCTGGACTTCCTCTCATCCTCCGCACACCTGGATTTCTGGATGTCCTGGCTGACAGTGGCGGATAAAGGGCTTATGCTGTCGTCCAACGACAGCTGGGGTGTGGGGAGCTCCAGTTCCAGCTGCTTCTCGGCCTCACAGTCCAGTGGAAGCTGCATCAGGAATGGCTCCAGGGTGGCTCCTGCCTGGCTACCTGGGGACAGTGGTGCCATTGGAGACCCCAGGCCTAGTTCCTCTTTCTCTTCCTCCCCAGCAGGTGAATGCTGTAACTCAATGGATTCCAGTTCTAAGAATTCTTTGCATTCATCGTCGTCAGGGGAGAGTGGCACCTCTAGTGAATTCAGTTCCAGTAACTCCTTAGGCTCACTAGCGTGGGCCAATATTGGGTTAAATCCTGTAATGAGGTAGTTCTCATCAAACTTGGCTCTGTCCATGAAGTGGTAATCCATGCTACCTTCTAGCCTCTCAGAACCCATTTTACCTTTGCATGAGTTCTCAAAAGCGTCGAAGATGTTACGGGTACTGCGTTCATAAAATTTACTTGGCTTGGTTTCAATGTTTAAATCCTTTTCAAGCTCACTTGCCCGGGCTTCCATGTAGAATGTCTTATCGTGTGCTATTTTATGACTTGGCTTCTTGAAGCCAAGGTCAGGGCTGGTGAGGCTTCCCTTTCTCTCCGAGCCATGCTTCTCAGTGTATAGGTCACTCTTGGGCATGCCTATCTTAGCGTACTTCTTCATCTTCTCGTTAATGTTCTCGCCTTTGCTCCTTAGTTCCACAATGGCTAAGGGGATGTCACAAACGTCTCTTTTAATCTCCAAGATTGTTATTTCCAACACGTCCTCCGTGACTATGTCATAAAAATAATCATTTCCCTCTTGAGGGCACACGCCGCCAGAGATGGCAAAACCAGAAAGGCAGCATGGAAACGCCTGCATGGGGACCAGCAGGAGCTCAGAAGGGATGCTCCAAAGTGCTTTGGTGTCCACACAGTCCTCCACGTTCCCAAAGTCCACAAGCCTGACCGATGCAAGCCGATTGTCACAGATGTTAGTGATGAGGGCTCTGTAGTAATGCCCATCTTCTCTGTACCTCACGATGCACGGATCTCCAATTTGCGGACACGGGGTGCAGCTTTTCCTGTCTGGGGGTTGCTTCGCAGCACTTTGAACCTCTGTTTCTAGATATTGCAGCTTCTCCGAATCGGCAAACTGACACCAAAAGTACTCGGGCCCGTCTATCACGGTGGCGTAGGCTTTTATCAGTTTTGCTTTGGGGTTATACCAGTTAAGAAACACTGAGGTATCAAGGTTGGGTTTGTTAGCCGTCTTCAAGCAGTCCCCTTTCATGGTCTGGGTGTTAAGCCCCGCTTTAGATTTTTCATCGAATGGAAACCTGCTAATCATATCTTCAGCTATGATTCCATGTTCGTCCGCGAGAATTACTTCCCAGATGCCTTGGAATTTAACAAATTCACATCTTATCTGAGCCTCGTCTGTCCTTTGGGAAAAGTAGCCCACCATTTCCTTGCAGTGAGATACCGAAAGCCCCCTTAGGGAGCAATGGAGGCACAGCGCAGGTAACACCGCATCAATGGGGCCAAGCCGACCGGTTCTGTTAGTGTGAACCACAGACATGTTGCCATAATCGATAAACTGGACAGAGAGAAGGTCGTTGGCTTGCTGTTCCATGACAACTGCTCGGTACCATAGGTTATCCTCTGGGAAAACGGCACATATCACGTCTCCGCTTTGCCATGGTGGACCTGTGTGGTACTGGGGCCGTGTTCTGACATCATTCAGTCTTTCTGAAAGGTGATTGATCTCAGCTTCATCTTCTATCAGCTGGATGTAAAAATCCGAAAGGTCGTTAATATGGGAAACATACACAGAGGTCTTAAAGCCAGGTGCTATCGTCTTCTGTGGGAATTCACAAAACTTGGGAGGCAGATCTCTGCCGCCGCCGGCTTCTCCCATCCTTCTCTCAGGAAGAGCAGACTCTAGTTTGGTGGCACTCATGGGTGAGCTGGCAAACACATCTTCTTTCTTCTCCCTTGTTAATGGGAACGCTCCATCATTTTTGTTTCCCGTGGAGTCCTGATACGGTGTGACTAGGTTGGCCTTTGCTGAGCCTTGTAAATATTTGAGCTCCTTACACGCTGGGCTGACCTTGGGTTTGCACGATTCACCCATAATATCTACACTGTGTGCTTTGCTCTCTCCTGATTTCCCCAAATAGTCAGTGGGCGAGGGCTTCATGCTCTCCTTTTTACCTTCCAGAGCTTCGGCCTCGTGGAGTATTATTTCATTCTCTCTTTCTTTTTTTCTTGTTTTGTTCTTGTAACCAAGGAGCCCAAGCTTCTCGTTGATACTGGCATTGATCTGGACACTCTCGTCATACAGCTCTATAATCAGTCTTCCACCTGGGTCTTTTGCTACGACTAAAGCCTTCAATGACTTATCTAAAACAGTTTCCTGAAACCATGCTGTGATTTCTTCTGGGATGTGATGAGGGATGTCGGATAATGAGCATTTCACGGCTTGCATGGGTAAAAGTAAGACCTCATAGGCATCTCGGGGGATGGGGAGCAGATGATCGCTTGCTACGTACGTGTTCCCAAAATCAACAAAAAAGACCTTACTTGGTTCTTTTTCTATTATTATTCCCCTATACCAGTTTCCGTCAGTGTATTTGGCAAGGCACAAGGTTCCGGGGACCAAGGTGGATGCTTTTAAATTCAGTAAGGCTTTACTTAGCTGCATGATGTTGTATGATAATTGCTCTAAAATGTTTGTGTTTCTTGCGAGTTGGCAATAAAATGTCCAGGGGTCATCAGCATGCGTTATGTACACCAATTCTTCACTTCCAATTTTTAGGTCATGGGTGGAATAGTAGTAAGAGTGCAGCTGAACGGAAGGCTCCAGGGGTTTCTGAAGTTTTACAGGCCTAGCAAGTCTCTTTTCTACCAAAAAATGGCAGGCACTCTGAAAGGGCGTTAGCAAGTCCACAACACTGAACCCCTCTTCCTCATGCCTTGATGCCAAAGCAAAGATGGTACATTTTAATTCTAAGTTATTCTGCCGAGCATTATCGATGAACCCACTAAAAGCCTGTATCGCCTTTTCATCCCAGACAAAGGGATTTTCACCAGTCGGTTGAATTAAATTATAAAGACTACACCGGAAGGCCTGAGCTCTAACCTTGAAGAACACATCACTGACAGAGAGTACGTCCTTCATAGACACCACGTCCTTGTCTCCATAGTCCACGAACACCACTCTGACATGCTCTAACGACTGCGGCCCACTAATCAGAGCTCTGGACCATCTCCCGTTTGCTGTTCGTTTTGCCAGACAAGCTCGAGTGTCGCCCTCATAGGGAGATGGCTCGCTTTTGCAATAGTCCTCGATGTCACACATCAGGGTTCGGAAGCCTTGAGCGTTCCTCATCAGCTGACACCAGAAGGAGCCAGGGTTTTCGATGTGAGACACTTTGACTTCAACGGTGCTGCCCACCTCCAATTCTCCTTTACCACAGCAGTCTGGTTTCGTCTTCAAGAAATTCAGCATGAGGAGAGACGGGTCAGCGGTTACCTTTTCTTTGTCCTGTGCAGTCTGTCCAGTGGAAACATTTGAAAGGCTTACTGTGTCCGCCAAAGCCTCTGAAACACAGAGGGTTTTATTATCTTTCTTGGCTTTCTGGTCTGCTTCAACCTTCTTGGCAGAAGGTATTTTGCTAGGCTCCCCAATAAAATGACCAGAACCATGCCCCGGGGAGTGGGCACCGAGCCTAATGTTTTCTTTGGTTTCAAATTCCTGAAACTTGGCATATCCAGCCTGAGCGATGACCTTACTAATGTTTTCCTCCCCTGTTCTGGATTCATCCAGGATCTCTATGACATACTGGCGATCTTGCTTATCAAGAATGTGGACCACCAATTCTTTGTGGAGTACTGTCTTTTTAAAAAATGAAATGGCCTCCTGGCTCCAAGTTTTTCCCAGGGGCCAGATGTCAGCCAGGGTGCATTTCAGAGCCAGTATCGGTAGCTGTCTAAATTGTGGTAGCAACATCCTCACGTCACACCAGTCCACATTCTCAGAGTTGCCCCGGTCCACCAGGAACACATCCACACTCTTGCTGTCTAATCGGGTGACCATGGCCCTGTAGTAGCCATTTTCTTTCCATTTTACACAGCAAAGGTCATCCGGTTCCGGTTTCAAAATAACCCCATCCAGCTTACTGGCAGAAGAATAGAAACTGCACATTCTCTTCGTCAGCTTGCTGAAGGGGTTCTTGTGCTTTCTAAGACGAATCCAGAACTCCGAAGGGCTCTTCACATACTCCACCTGGGCGTCATAGAAGGTATTCATCTTCAACCTGATGGATCTCAAGGATGGGAGGGAAACTTCCTCTTCCATTTCCTCAGTGGGGGACTGCGACTGAAAGGCCGCCTCCACTTCGTCCTCCTCCTCCTCCTCTTCCTCCTCCTCCTCCTCTCCTATCCCCTGGCTCTGAAGAAACCGGTCAGCCAGGCAACAGGATTGTACTCCGAACGCACTGTTGAGATTAATTCCGTCTTCCCCATACAGGGTGACATAATACATATGCTCAAAGGAACAGTAAAATTCAATCTTCGCATTCACTGCCTGGCCCAGGATCAGAGCTTTCAGATCACCTACTTGTGACCGGGACCAGCCTCTCCCGCAGTCCCAGAGTCCATACAACGCACAAGGGTAGGTCACCACGGGCATTCGAAAATACTCCGGCAGCAAATAGCGAAGGCTGCTGCAGCTTACCAGTTCTTTCCTTCCGTAATCGACGTGAAGCACCTGGGCACAGCGCTGAGCCCTGAAGGTCTCAAGCAAGAGAGCCCGGTACCACTGTCCGTCCAAACCACAGGAAGCACATGGAGATCCCGGTTTGTCAGGGCTCTCCTCCCTCTCCTCCCAGGTGGCACTGCCAGAGTCTTCATCCTCTGTCCCCGTAGGCGCCCGGTATACCTGGGCCATGCTCTCAGAGAGACGGTGGATCTCCTGCGAGAGGCTCCGGAGTTGGCAGTGAATTCGGTGGGGATGGCATACTTGGGTTACCACCACCGGCTCCGTCACTCCCAGCTGCAGTTGGGGATAAAAGTAATCCAACCCCGGATGCTCTTGTTTGGGCGCGGCTCGCGGGAGAACTGGAGCTCCAGAGCTGCCCAGCCCGACCGCAGTCAGGTAGCGTTTGAGCAGCGAACAAAAGAGGCTGTCGGGCACCTGCCGGGCCAGACCCAGCTCCTCCATCTGTTGAGACAGAACGGGCACTTCCAGCAGCACCAGACGATGGAGGAGCAGCACGTCCAGGACACGTCCGTGCACCTCCTTGCCCTGCAGGTTGCTAAGGAAGTCCACGGCGCTGGGGGACCAGTGCTGGGGTTCGCCACCGCCGGTGCCACCACCGCCCGCGGGCACCAGGCCAGCTAGCACACAGCCCAGCACCTCGGAGGGCAGGTGGAAGAACTCACTACGCCCTGGTGCCAGCGAGCCCGCGCCCGCCGTGATGGTGCGGCCCTCATCCAACAGGAAGACTCGGCTGTCTTGCGCCTGGCGGCTGACCACGCGGCAGCGGTGCCACATGAGCCCCACCTGCACCAGGCACAGCTCCCCCGGTGATGCTGCCGCCCCACCCAGCGCCCAGGGACCGCGCGTGGCTGCCGCCTCCTGGATCTCCCGGCTCAGCCGCACGTACTCCTCCCGCCGCTGACCCACCAGTCCCCATAGCTGCACCGGGATCACCTCGGGATGCACGTCCACGAAGGACACCCGCAGGGCCAGCGAGGCCCCCGGAGTGGGCAGCCCCGGAGTCGAACTCATGTCTGCCACCGGCCAAGAACTGCTCCGAGCGTCCGGAGACCGTCCCACCGAGCCAGGTCCGGGGCACTAAAGCAAGGGGAAGGACGCCCGGAGAGGCGACCCTTCAGCCTGGCGCCTGGAGCAGGGCCTCGGGGACTCGCGACCGGCGGCCGGCCAACCGCCTACGGTGCCTCGCAGGCTCCGGTCGCGCGCGGCTGCCTGCCTTCCGGGCGCGGGGGGTTTCAAGGCGACCTGAGGAGTGGCTTCCTGGCACTGGGGACACCTGGGGACTACCAGCAAGCCTGGGGAGGACAGGGTTAAGATGTGCACTGCTTCTTCCCAGGATGCTTTTGACTCCAGGGAGCTCAGAGGCAAAGCCTAGCAGAGACCCAGTAGGAGGGCAGGGTCTGGACTTGCCCTCTGTTTTGATTTTCTCGCAGTGGATGGAGCCCTGAGCGCCAAACTCGGTGCCAGCCATTGGAGTTCCGGAAGAGAAACTGGGAAGGGGAAAAAAAAATGGAGGCGCCAACGGTGCCTTCCTGGGCGTTGATCTGGAACTTTCAGAGTTCTAGGCAAGGCCTAGATCAGGCCCAGTAGTGCAATAGCGCCTTGCAGGGCCTGGATGAATTCCCCCCGCCCTGGCTCCCAGCTGGTGCGTTGGAGATCTTGAGCAGGTTGCCAGAGCCTCTGTAATCTATGGCCTTGTTTCATGTCTGAATGACAAATCCCTTTAGGCGCTTAATAAAAAGTCTGAGGACTATGTTTTCTTCTCATCACTTTGTCTGGTGTGGCTTTTTTCCCCTCCTTGTTGCCTAGCTACATCCAGCTAAGGCACCCAACTTTGAAAATACTCTATGGATTCAGAGTGAGCACACAAGTAGATCCACCCCACACAGCACACATACCCCGTCCCCTCCCCCCGCCCCGCCCCAAGCCAAAAGGACTGAGTTATTTCTGTAAATTCTTGCCGTGTCTATAATATCAAATGTCTCCTCTAACTTAGCAAAGAAATCATAGAAATCTCTGACAAGGAGGCTAGAAGCGGTGTGGAAAGTGCAGGTATAATTTGAGGTGTGCCTAATAGACAATTGCATTAGATGTGTTGTGCATTTTCAAAGTTGTGTACATCCCCAGAGGACTTTCCTGTTTGCCTATACATCTCATCTCACTGCAAGTTTCAAAATACAAGAACACAAGACAGCACTTCATTGTGCCCCTGGCCTAACTAAATTGCAGCGTGGGTCCAGATTAGAAGCTACCCACGAGTGTAAATCTCCCTGCATGGTTCCTTTCCCCATTGTGTTGCAACTTATTATCTGATTTCCCACTAGCCCACAAAGGGTGGAGGAAATGAAATGCACAGTAGCTATTGAATGAACAAATTTGATTTTCCAAAGCTTTCACTTTTCCAAGATGAGCTTATCCTTGAAAAGTTCATTTTCACTTCCTATTTTTCTCTAATTCTTCTTCTTCTTTTTTTTTTCATTCAAAAGTGAACATTGAATTAAAATAAATACTTAGCAAGGGTCTAGAGAGATGGCTCAGAGGTTAAGAGGATCTACTGCAGCCAGGCGGTGGTGGCACACACCTTTAATCCCAGCACTTGGGAGGCAGAGGCAGGTGGATTTCTGAGTCCGAGGTCAGCCTGGTCTACAGAGTGAGTTCCAGGACAGCCAAGGCTACACAGAGAAACCCTGTCTTGAAAACCAAACAAAAACAACAACAAAACAACAACAAAAAGAAGGATCTACTGCCCTTACAAAGGACAGAGTTTTAAATCCTATCCACCATGGCTAGCTCACAACTGCTTAGAACTCCAGCTCTAGATAATCTTATGCTCTCTTCCGGACTTTGTGAACACACATGCAAATAAATCTTGTGGAAAGTTGGGTTAGAGGACCTGGGGTCAGTCCCAAGTACCCACATGGTTGCTTATAATTATCTGTGAATCCAGTTCCAAGGAATCTGGTGTCACCTTCTGGCTTTTGAAGGCACTAGGCAAGCACACTGAACATATATACACACATGCAAGCAAAACACATACACTTGAGGTTTTTTTTTTAAAGCTTTAAAAGTATTTAGCAAGAATGTCTCTTCTTGGTGACTCTGTTATTCTGCCTTTTGCACAGTGCTGTTACAGGGATCTCACTAGAGATGAGCACTCAAGACACAGTTTATAGCCAACTGAAAGTCCTTATTCCAGCTAGCTGGGACTACACTCCGGTTTTCTAGACCTAAGTGTAGCATGGAGTGTCTAGAGCATAGGGGTTTTTGAAGGCAGAAATTCTGGCATCTCACTTAAGGGATGGAGAATGACTTCTGGCAAGCAAGCAGTTCAACAGAAGCTAAGCTAAAGTTAGCTGAGGCATCTGTACCTTGGATTCCTAGAATAGAGTTAGATACATTTCCTAGGGATGCTCCACCAAGGAGCTCAAACTTGAAATGGCTTCCACAAGAATACAAGCTTGGAGAAGCCTCTGTGTTGTCTTGCCCCATCTCACTATGCAGTTCATGATATCTTGAAACTTTTGGTTACCTCCCTTACTATCACAGTGTGATCTCCATCAAAGTAGGAACTCTTATTTATTTTTCCTGTTCTCAGTAAATCTAGAACAAAGATAGAGTGGAGACTTCACCCTAAGAAACGGTTTGGACCAGCCAGGAGGCACAGACCTCACAAGTGACAGGGCAGCCGGGACAGGATCCTCTCAACCTCCATCTACACCTAGGAGTGACGGTAGTGGATCCACAGCCCTCTCTGCTTCTTCCCTGCAAGCGAAGAGCTTGCCTTCAGGGAGTGGTCTAACCCAGGGACTCAGGTAAGATCTGCCATTTTCTTTCTGGTGACTTTCTAAGGCAGGACCAAATGGGAGGCACAGGCCTCACGAGTAGCAGGGCAGCCTGGTCAGGAATCTTTCTACCTCAGACCACACCTAGGAGGGACAACAGATCCACAGCCCTCTGTGCACCTTTCTGCAAGTGGAGATCCTGTCTCCAGGGTGTGCTCTGATCCCAGGACTCAGGATGGAGAACTGATCCACAGCCATCTGTGCCTGGGTTTTACCAGAGGAGAGCTGATCTCCCAGAAGTGCTGACACAGGCTTACAGACTCACAGGAGGAAAAAGCTCTAGTCAGAGACAGCAAGAACATCTAACATTAGAGATCAACAGATGGCGAAAGGCAAACTCAAGTATCCTACCAACAGAAACCAAGACTGCTTGGCTTCATCAGAACCTAGTACTCCCACTGCAGCAAGCCCTGGATATCCCAAAACACTGGAAAAGCAAGATTTGGATCTAAAACCATATCTCATGATGGTGCTAGAGGAATTTAAGAAGGACATGAATAATTCCCTTAAAGAAATACAGGAGAACACAGGTAAAGAGGGACAAGCCCTTAAAGAGGACACAAAAAAATCCCTTAAAGAATTACAGGAGATCACGAGTAAACAAGTAGAAGCCTTTAAAGAGCAAACACAAAAATCTCTTAAGGAATTACAGGAAAGCACAAACAAACAGTTGAAGGAATTGAGCAAAACCATCCAGGACCTAAAAAATGGCAGTAGAAACAGTTAAGAAATCACAAAAAGAGACAACCTTGGAGTTTGAAATCTTAGGAAAGAAGTCAGGAAACATAAATGCAAGCATCACCAACGGAATACAAGACATAGAAGAGAGAATCTCAGGTGCAGCAGATACCATAGAAAACATTGACACAACAGTCAAAGAAAACACAAAATGCAAAAAGATCTTAACCCAAAACATCCAGGAAATCCAGGACACAATGAGAAGACCAAACCTAAGGATAATAGGTATAGAAGAGAGTAAAGACCTCCAACTTAAAGGGCCAGTAAATATCTACAACAAAATTATAGAAGAAAACTTCCCTAACCTAAAGAAAGAGATGCTCATGAACATACAAGAAGCCTACAGAACTTCAAATAGACTGGACCAGAAAAGAAATTCCTCCCACCACATAATAATCAAACCACCAAATGTACTAAACAAAGAAAGAATACTAAAAGCAGTAAGGGAAAAAGGTCAAGTAACATATAAAGGCAGGCCTATCAGAATTACACCAGACTTCTCACCAAAGACTATGAAAGCTAGAAGATCCTGGGCAGATGTCATACAGACCCTAAGAGAAAACAAATGCCAGCCCAGACTACTATACCTAGCAAAACTCTCAATCAGCATAGATGTAGATACTAAAGTATTCCATGACAAAACCAAATTCACACAATATGTTTCCACAAATCCAGCCCTTCAAAGGGTAATAAATGGAAAACTCCAATACAAGGAGGGGAACTACATCTTTGAAAAAGCAAAAATGTAATCTTCCAACAAAACTAAAAGAAGACAACCACATGAACGGAATTCCAACTCTAACAACAAAAATAACAGGAAGCAACAATTACTTTTTCCTTAATAGCTATTAATATCAATGGACTCAATTCCCCAGAAAAAAAAAAAAACAGACTATCAGATTGGGTACATAAACAGGATCCAACATTTTGTTGCATACAGGAAACCCATGTCAGAGACAAAGACAGACACTACCTCAGAATAAAAGGCTGGAAAACAATTTTCCAAGCGAATGGTCCCAAGAAAAAAGCTGGAGTGGCCATTCTAATATCGAATAA
>JADRCD010097579.1:0-16316 GCA_019843815.1 Montemys delectorum | reverse complement strand
TGTGTGTGTGTGTGTGTGTGTGTGTGTGTGTGTGTGTGTGTGTGCATGTGTGTGAGTGTGTGTGTTTGTGTGCATATGCATCTAGGTAAACCATTAGTGCATTTCTGGAATTAACCACACATATTATCTTAAGTAATTTTTCTCTCTAGCTCTTAGAAATTTGTTTTCCTTAAATATAATGGAATGAAATATGATACATATAAAAATAATAAATATTTTTAAACTGCGAGATAATAAGAATTTATTGAAATTAGGATATAGCTAGCTTTTTCTAAGAAGATCAGTTATTTATAAGAAAATAGTGCATTAGAGCCCAAATACACCAGGCCATCCAATTTGTTTATAAAGAAGAGTGGTGTCCTTCGGAGTTTGTCGCTCTCGCGCTCGCTCGGATGTCTTCCTGTTTGGTCATCACACTTCTCCCGGCAGGTGGTAAATGCTCTTGTGGAAATAGCAGTTCAGTTCTCCTTATGCAGCAAGTTAATGGAATAAGGAAGAAAAAGAAATCAGATGGATACATCCCTGCATGAGGTAGGACTATGTGTCAAATGTGTCCTCGGAAATAAGCAAAACGGATCACTTTGAATGGGATTAAGTCAACATAATAAAGAAAAAGAGAGTTGGGGCAAGGAGGTGAGGAAAAGCTAGACGTAGAGAGCTAAACTACAAAGCAATTGCACATCGACTAAATTATACGGAAGGAAGCTCTTGTTGACGAATGAGTGCAATGGGAATCGCTATGGAGCCTTAAAGAAATGGGAAGGAGAGTTCAGGGTCTAGTCGAGAGTCCCTTTGTTCTGTGGCCATTGTCTATTCTCTGCACCCAACTCTCAGTCCCACAAACTTCTGACACAACTCACACATATGAAAACATGGTTCCTGCTCTTGAGAGTTTGTAGTAAAAGACACAGAAGCAACCAAATGCTCACAGTATTACGTGTGTATTCACACTGTTTTGCATGATGTTTTTACATGATAGGCTTACCATCAATCCCAAAGCAGGAGACTTCAAACAAATGAGGTCAGTGCCCACATACTGCCCCAGTGGTCAGAGCAAAGGCTCCTGACACGAGGCCGCTGATGAAGTGAATAATGCACCTGCCAAGGATGGGCATAGGTCACCAGTGCTGCCTCTGCTCATTCCCACCCCTCAGTTCCACATTCTCATATATGCTGTGGTGCGGGGAGAGAAATTCAATGTCTCTCTGTAGCAAATAACTTACTGACCCGTAAGTGATCTCTGGTACAGTAGGCAGTATTTTCTGCTCTCCTCTGCCTATGCTGAGAAATGAAAGGACTTAGCATTTTGATGTATTCTTCCAAACAATAGCAATGGATGGCTTGGCTGCTGGGTAAGCTGGATACGGGGATATGAGAATGAAACTTGCTCAGTCATGAAGACTACTTGAGATGCTTCTCTAGCGGGCGCTTCATTTACCCCTTCTCAGTGAGTGGCAGACAATGGAGTCACACTTCAGACGAATCCTGTTTTCATGCTAGTGACACTTCAAACTCATTTAAAAACAGAAAGAAAATAAACTAAGATAATTTTCTATTTTTGACATAGGATCTACAAACATATTTTGATTTTAGGCCTAAGCACAAAAGAAGCCAGAACAACCATCATAATGAAAGCCTAATTTTCTTTTCTCGAGTTTATTCTTTTTCCAAAACAAACAAGTGTTGTTGAGGGCACAGCCTCCAGGCTGGAGAAACGTCCCCACTGTGCTTGACTTCTTTACTGTCCTCCACATCCTCGCTGACATATGTCCTAGTGTGAGCTAATCCCAGGGATGTGATGAAGGCACTGCATTCGTACATCTGCCCCGCGGTGACACAATGGGTGCTGAGCGATCTCCTCCTGCTCCCCTGGACACACATGGAATATTCTTTCCATATCTAGCATACTCATAAAGGTGCCAAGAAAAAGACCACATTGTGAGTGTTACACTTCGGCTACACCAGGAAAGGTTTCCCTAGGAAAAGTTTTATAGTTCTGCTTCCAGAGAGAACCTGGCAATCAGAAGCCAAGGAATACCACAAACTCACAATGCACAGCAAACCTCATACAAGAGAGATTCATTGGGAGAGCAAATTCCATAAGGATGGCTGCCACTGCTCAGGTAAGAAACAGCTGGGAACCGAGCAGATGGAGGCTTTATATGGGGTTCCTTAGGGGTGGAGCAAAGCTTCCCATGGTGGCCTGGGATTGGTGAAATTTTTGAGGCCTAATCTTGGGGCAAGCGTAGGGATTGGTGGGATTCTGTTTCATGGCTCTGGCTTGGCCTTGGGGTCAGGTCAGGGTAAGGGTGTTTTTCCATTTGGCTTGGTCTTTGTACTCTACACACAGATCAGGAAAACATTTCCCCCTTTTAATTTATTGTTAATAAACAATTGGGGGCTGGACAGGAGGCAGAGTTATCATTAGACTATTTCCTGCTGGTTGGGGGCATCCAGGTCCTTAGGGCAAGCTTGATCTCTACCATCAGGCTATACTTGGGTGTTGAAGGCCTCTAGCTCCATAGCTTCAGAACAATAGTGCCGTAATAGCAACTGATTAAAAGTCTAGAAAACTTTTAGATCTTTTATTGAAGAAATATAGACAAAAAGTTTTTGAGGCAGGGTGCAATTAGTAGGACTAAGGAAAGAGGAGGAGGGGGTTAGGAGGGGGTTAGGAGGGAGTTAGGAGGGGGTAGGGGGGTTAAGGGGGCTTAGGAGGGGTTAGGAGGGGGTTAGGAGGGGTTAGGAGGGGTTAGGAAGGGTTAGGAGGGGGTTAGCAGGGTAGTATCCAATTCCACACTGTACTGACAGTGACCCAGGCCAGAGGCATTAAGCTGTTCTTACTTTTTTTTTTTTTTTTTTGAGGTCCTTCTGGAGTTGTTGAATCTTGTCTTTTACAATACTGGATTGGTTAACATAGAAACCACATCCCTCCCCAAAGAAGAGACAAAAACACCTCTCTTTGCTGTTAGTAAATCTAATCCTCACTGATTTTATAGCACTGTGACAGCCTGTGAATCTATTTGGCCCTGGAGAGTAAGGATGGTCTGAGCCACTGGTTGGAGATCCTAGATGAAGTGAGAGGAAATCTGATGAGAAATATCTGTGAAGTAGTCAGTCCTGCTGCCCCAGTGGCGATGCCCAGTTATGCCCAGGACTGCTTGAAATGGTTTGAAGTGAACTGCCCTGCTGCTATAAACCCAGCCATGGCAATCAGCAAGGGCTCCTCACCAGATACACTCTTAGTTTGAGAAAAAGAATACTGGAGCATAAGTCCCACACCATCCAGCAGGTAGGCAGTGGTATCCTTGAGTGCCAGAGATAGTTGAGATACAAACATGGCAAATGTTTGTGAACCAGTATGCTCACAAAGCATGTTCCTGTGCAGTTGATGCAGTTATAATACCTAAGAGAGAGATGTGGGAGAGACAGGAGGAGGTCATAATATTATTTGGCCTAGAGCAATTAACACACATCAAAGTGAGAACTCTAGTAAGACAATGGATGAGGCCATGAATGGTGGTTTTGAGTTTGACCCAGAAGGGACATACAACCAACATTCTCGAAAGTATTCCGGCAGAGCATTATTCAATAGCTGACACACTGAACAAGAGGTGGTAAGACAGGGAGGTGGGATCAGTATCATGTGAAAAGGAGAAATATTAGAGATGTGAGGACCTTTGAGGAGCTTTGGACCACTTGTTCTATGTCAATGCCTAGAGGTTGAGAGAATGGAATGTGTACTGTCTATATTTTGATCATGCCTTATGGATGGTTGTGTAAATGCTATAGTAAACTTTAGCAGTTGCCCCCAACTCTCATCTGGGGTGCCATGGATTCTTAATTATAGTATTAAAGTTTTCCTGCATAAAAGGTAGAACACCTTCCTGAATATACATTATGTCTCTTCCAGAACTGTAAAGGCAGCCTCCATAAGTTTCTGGCCAATATTGATAGTAATTTCTCGTTTAATTACATAGGAAGCAAGCATTGTGAATAGGTATTTTGGAACTCAATCAAGGTGTTATAAGGATCATTATCTCCTTTTAGCCACCTCCTGCTGAGAAGTCTCCAGAGGCCACCACTCTGATGAGTGGTCTGGTTGAACTGTTGAGTATACGTTTATTGAACCTCGAATCTCCATACAGAGAGTTCACTACTGATGGGTGTGAGCAAGAGGAAGTAAAAGGAGAAACGGTAGGACATAGCCCAGTAGTGTTGGCTTGGGTCTTGGAAGATGTACGAGGCCTCATTCTTCTGAGACCAGAGGCAGGCTGGTTGACCTCGATGTCTTCTGAAATTTAAGAGGTCCTGTTGAGGTCAAAATTTATGAAAGAGAATTATTTTGAGATGATGGTATAAAGGGCTTGAGATGAGAAAAATGAATCCAGTAAGCGAAAACCATTGAGCCTAGCAGCAGTTGGGTAGTAAGGGTGACTCTAAAGGGGTCTATACATTTAGGAGAGATAGAATGAGGACTATGAGAGAGGAGGACTAAGTACCTAATATTGGTTGAAGAGGGAAGGGGGTCAGGATGAGGATTAGTCAAATAGTAATGGCTGATGTTCCTTCAAAGGAGAATGCAAAAAATAGTGTAACAAAGGAGTAAGAAGGCGATCAAGGAGAGGTGATGGTTGACCAATTAGTCCAGGACAAAGTATTCACCTATGAGCTTATTGAGGTTTGGTCTCTTGCTATCTGTTGTAGGTACTAAATACCCTTCTCCAAGGCCGGAACAATTCCTGTGGATGTGGGAAGACAAGAAGCCTCTAGCAGGGCTATAATTTGCTGTGAATTGGTTACAGACCTTTCTTTAGTTGTTACCAGCCCAGGCTATAATTTGCTGTGAATTGGTTATAGACCACAAGTGACAAGAGAATGTAAAAAGCAAAAGGTTTAGAGGTTGTCCCTTTGCTAATTGAAAGGTGCGAGTAAAAGCTATTAATTCAGGCTGCTGGTTTGTGGTTTGTGGGGGAAGGGCCGGCGCGCTTCAACCGTGATGTTGTCTGAAACGGTAGCATATACCGCTTTGTATATCCCTTCCTATACAAAAGAGCTGCTATCTATGCACCATGCATAGGTGAGCTGAGGCATTGCTCCCCCATGTATATGTATAATATAAGGTAATAAATCTTTTCGAGTTTCAATGCAAGGGTGAGATGAGGAGTATGCCAGGATTGGTCAGGGGAGGAGATTTAAAAGTATTAAGAAGTGGACATGCCTGAAAGGTAAATGTTGTGTCCTCTACCAATACTACCTAAGAGAGAGAACTCGGGGAGGAGGGTACTGTTTGGAGACCCTTGTATGTCAGGAGATAGAGCAGGTGACAAAGAGATAAGGCAATAATAGGTGACCCAAAGGTTAACTTCTTTGATTCACATATGAGCTTAGCAGTGGGTGCAAGAAAGGGTCTCATATAGGGGGTAGTCAAGAAGAGAGGAAGAAGGAGTCCAGTAGCGTAAGAAGCTAGCCTGGAACCATATCCAGAGGTTAGGCACAGCCCCAAGTTGAGGGATATGGCAGAATTGCTCCTGTCTAAAGGAAATGCAGGGATAAAGAGTAGAGCAGAAACTGAAGGAAAGGCCATCCAGAGATTTTCCCACCTGGGGTTCCATCCCATATGCAGACACCAAACCCAGACTCTGTTGCTGATGCCAAAAAGAACTTGCTAACAGGAGCCTGGCATGACTGTCTCCTGAGAGGCTCTACCAAAGCCTGACCAATACAAATGCAGATATTCATAGCAAACCATCGAACTGAACATGGAGACCCCAATGGAGGAGTTAGGGAAGGGACTGAAGGGAAAGGCCTGATGAAGTTTGCAACCCTATAGAGAGAACAACAATATCAACCAACCAGACTCCCCAGAGTTCCCAGGGACTAAACCATCAACCAAAGAGTACACATGGAGGGACCCATGGCTCCAGTTGCATATGTGGCAGAGATGGCCTTGTCTGGCAGCAACGGAAAGGGAGGCCTTAGTCCTGTGGAGGCTCAATGCCCCAGCATAGGGGAATGCCAGGGCAGTGAGGTGGGAGTGGGTGAGTGGGGGGGAGCACACTCATAGAATCTGGGGAAAGGAGGGTGGGATGGGGGTTTGTGGAGGGGAAACCAGGAAGGAGGATAACATTTGAAATATAAATAAATAAAATAACCAATAATTTTTTTTTAAGAAAAAGAAGCTGGCCATCCTTAGGAAGGATAGAATTTCATCCTTGGTGGTGAGGACTGTGAATGACTGAACCCAGACAAGTAGCCTGAGGGGTTGATAGAAGGTGAGACCTTATTCCCCACCTGGACAGAAAGTTTAAAACGTAGAGGCGTCAGCCTGGCTATCTGCAGGAATGAACAGCAGAGAAGACTGACTAGGGACGGCCTGTGATTGGATTTAGGATGAGACAGAGAATAAGAGACTAGAACCTGGCCAAATATATGTGGGATGTTCCAGAACTCTTGGGGTAGCACGGTCTAGGTGAGTTGTGCAGAAATTTCAGTGTACGGGTTTGTCCAAGTAAGAGCAATGATATTTTGTGGCTGAGGATTCAGAAGAATACAAAAGAAGGGATCCTTGAAGTCCAGGACAGAGAAATGGGAAGTCTCTGGGGAGAAGACGGAGAGGAGAATACAGGGGCTGGCTACTATAAGTGAAAGGGAACTGTGGCTGAATTGATAAGTCGGAGATCCTGAACCAACCAATATGTTCCACTGGGTTTTTTTTTTTTTTACTACAAAATGTGAGTATTAAAGGGGGAAGAAGTAAGATGGAGAAGATTTTTTAAGAGGTCAGAGATAATAGGCCTTAAGTCCCCTGAGGCTTTGGAGAGGAAGGGAGTGTTAAGGCTGGGTTCTATATTTTGTGGGATATTTGTAGTTGAATGATGAGATGGGAGTGATGTTCGGCTATAAAGGGGTTCTGGGTATCCGACATCAAGGTATCTACCTGACAGGCAGGTAATAGAATTGTGTGGTTTGGAAGAGAAGGAAAGGAATTGCTGGTGAGCTTGGGGTCAGGTGGATGGAGGGAATGAAAAAATAGAGGCTCCCACATTGGCTAGGGGGCCCCTTCCCAGCAAGGGGAAGGATCAGGGTGGTACCACTAGGAAGGAATAGGTAAGGGGGGGTACACTAAATAGTGGGGTTAGTGAGCCTAGTAAGGATGTCCCCTACTCCAAAAATAGAGGAAGAAAAAGGAGATGTAGGTTCCCACAGCTTCATCTGGACCAAAAAAAAAAGTAGCTCCAGTGTCTGGAAGGAAGGAGCTAGGTCACCCTGATACTGTGGGATCCCTTTTGAACATGCAGTAGTTGGGCCAAGGGAGCCTGGGCTCTCTCAGTCATACATGGCCAGACCTAGGAGACCTGCTGAAGGGCAAGCTGGACTTGATATCCTCATGCCACAAAGACATGGGGTCAGAGAACTCCCCGAAGCCCTTCTTGGATGCATCTTGGACATGGTCTGGGTTCAGACAGACCCGAGCCCACTAACCCTGCTGACCACATTTGAAAGAAGGATGTGGAGGTTCTTGGGCTTGGGGGAGGCCAGGGAGCCTGGGCCATTGCTATGACTGGTTAAGGCTTTTCCAACTCTCCCATGCCATACCTTAAATGCCAGCGCTAAGACTTCTGCCTAAGGAAGGGGGTCCATTCTCTAGACATTCAAGTTTGGCCCTAATATCAGCGAAATTCTGAAATAAGTAGATCTCAAAGAGTTGTCTGGGACCTCAGGATCCCGACTGGTATATTGTAAGAGGGCCTTCGTGCGGCAGTCTAGGGTTAGGTCATCACGTTTGTCCTGGATGACTTCTTGGATTTTTTCATAATTTTACTGCCTTAAAGTTGGCCTCGGAGAGACCAGGCGGAAGGCAAGTTATAAGTAGATCCCTAACGAGGATGTCCCCTGGAGTACTCAATTCAGTCAGGGTCCTGGTCAGGGACGACCTCCGTCCTTACTGCTGAGAGGGCAACGAGAAAGAGAAACCAGAGAGGCTAGGGAAGAAGACCAGGGACTGTGGGTTGGGGCCAATAAAGGGTCTGGGGCCAGGGGTCGTTAGTGTGATTGAAAATATGGAAGAACCACCTGGTTTGGGCCTCACAGCTAGGAGGAGCTGGTTTTTCTTTGGTCGGTTTATGCCATGTGGTCACTTTTAATCAAGATGGGAGTGAAGTCACATGGCCAGGTCCATCCTTTCCAACCATAGCAAAGATAGCTTTATATAGCATTTTGGATGGCTGGAGATTTCCAGGGTAGCCTAGGATGGGTGGAATTTCGTGACCTGATCTTGGGGCAACTTTAAAGACTGGTGGGATTCTGTTTCTCAGTCTTGAGATTGAGGCTCAAGTCTCAGTCAGGGTATTTTTCCCTTTGGCGCTGGTCCTTTAGCTCTACACACATCTCAGGAAAAAATCAGGCTGACCCCAAATTGCAAAACCATTTTGAATGGCTTGCCTTTCAAAATAAAGAGCCTCTGGAATAAAAATAAGCAGGGCTGTCTAAGGAAAACTGACTGGGAAACGGGGGGCTCCGATTCATCTATTAATTGACTTTTTAAGTTCTGTGTTTACAGAACAAGAGATGTGCTGGAGTTCCACGAAGGTTCACTTGGCTTGCCTCAAATGTCAGGATGGCCTGTGTTATAAGCAGAACTCAGAGAGGAAGAACTGAATGAAGCTCCACCTCACGAATTTGAGCCTGTCTTCTCACTCCCTGTGTTAGGCCCTACAAGAACAGAACTGAGAAGATAACCAGACAGAGAGACAGACAGAAGAAAAGAATCTATTTAATCAGCTTACGCTAAAATAGAACAAGGGGTGCCTTACACCTTAGAGGCTGAGGGACCCAGAAACTGTTCCATCCGAGCTCACACTGGAGATGCCAACAACTTGGTTGTTGGTGCCTCTGCAGTCAAGAGTATTTCCAGTCATCAAATCATGGAAAGTCTAAAGCCCTGACTAGCCGGGACAAGCACCCAGGGAGACTAACAAGCAAATATAATCCAGTGTTCATAAGGGACAGAAAAGAGACACTAGGTAAAGCTAAGGAAAAATACTAAAAACTTGATGTTAGAAGTACAGTTTAGTAAGAGGCTACGTCGTTGGGGTGTTTCTTGAAGGAGACTGGGGGGCCCTGTCTGGGGCCAGGGAGCCGTGGGACCAGGAGGAGCAGGCCTAGAGCAAGAGTGGGGTCGAGGTGTGTCTTAACCCTGGAAATCTCATCCCGAGATCCATAGGAGCAGGATTGCTCCCCTGCCCCCAAACCTCTCGCCCCAGGCCTGCATGTCCAGGCACACGTGGCCCTGTGCCCTCACCTTTGCCTCACCAGAGGAGATCACGTAGCCAGCTGGTAGCCGGGTTAAACTCTTTCCCCTTATAAGATCATGTCCAGCTGCACCTGGAATTTCTCCTCATGCCGATGAAGCATATTCCAGTACCCCTACCCTGGACAATGGTACACGACCACACAAACTTTGCCTGAGAGTCCCAGGACACCTTTCCAGGGGCATAAAAACTCCTTTTCCCACACCCACAATAAATGAACCAGTTCTCTGAAACTGCTCCTGAGCATGTCTACTCCTGCACACGTACCACAGAACAACATCTTGTACTGCACTGTTCGCACCCTGCTAAGCTTTCCTCCCTCCCGTCTAGCCTGGTGCAATGGGCCTCCCTACCATGAGGGAGAAGTGAACATGGAGTGTCAGCCCTGTAAGACCCTTAAGGCACTTGAGTGGCCAGGCCCCTCCCCTGAGGACCTCCAATAGCCAGGCTCTACCCAGAGAATACTCTAACTGCTACAACAGGTGAACTCAGCCCCTCTAGGCATAGCTGGCCAAGGTCTGGACTTGAAAATCCACCAAGTCCCACCCTGGAAAGCTCTGCCCCCAAAAAATGCTATGTGACCCCCGCCTTCTGCTCAGTTCTCCGCTGCTTCGGACTTTTCTAGTGGCTATAACTGCTATTCCCAACCCAGAGGTGGGAGAGTGGCCAGGCCTGCCCTACAAGAAGAAAAAAATCCCACCAATCCCTGAATTTACCCAAACCTCAGGCCACATAATCCCTCTAATCCCAAACCATTCTGGAAAGCTCTGTCCCAGCCTCCCTACGGAACCCTACATAAAGGCTGCCTTCTACCCAGTTCTTTGCTGCTTCTTGCTGAAGCAGAGGCAGCCATTCTCCTGGGGTTTTTATTCCCATTAGATCTCTTGTGTGAGGTTTGTGGTTTTCCTTGGCTCCAGACTACCAGGATGCCTCTTAGAGCAGAGTTGTAACACTTTTGCTGAAACAGAGTTTCCATTGCTGGAGCAGAGCTATTATTCTTGCATTGGGGAAACTTTCCCAGCAGCTGGAGCAGAACTTTAGCAGAGGAAGCCTTTGCCTTCGGGGTGGCAACACTTGAGTAACACTTTGGAGCAATCCCCATGGCCCAGCCAAAGTAGAGCTGTAACAGTTCTATATATAACAGCTGTAACATTGGGGAATCCTTTCCCCTGAGAGCTCTAACACTTACAGGCCTATCTATCCCCTCCCTCATTCTCTCTTCTACTTCTTGGCTGTGATAGGGTTTTGCTCCACTCTATGCTCCTACCATCATGAGCTACCTTGCCATGGGTCCAAAGGCAATGGAACCAACTGATCATAAAAGGGACACTCCAAAACGTTGAGCCAAAACACACTTTTTTGTTTACAGGCTGCTTATCTCAGAGATTGTCTTTAGTGCTGTAAAACTGACTACCAGCCCCACAGCCATCAGAGCTGCAGTGGTTAAACCAGCTATGCCAGAAATGAAGAAGCAACTCAGTATTCTACAACCACTAAGAGACTCACTCTGATGCTGTGAGTGCTTTGATATGGACTGTAGGTCCCCTTCCCTTGTCTCCAGCTCCACACTCTTTCCATCTTCTTGTACAGATATCTGACATGACACATGACACATGTTTCTTAAGCAGTCATGATAAGTAGCACAAATTCTGTGGCTTCGGTAACAGTCATTTATTTTCTTGTAGTTCCGGAAACTGGAAGTCCAACATCAAAATGATGTTATGGGGATGGAGAGATGGTTCAGGGGTTAAGAGTACCGGATGCACCAGGTGGTGGTGGCGCACGCCTTTAATCCCAGCACTTGGGAGGCAGAGGCAGGTGGATTTCTGAGTTTGAGGCCAGCCTGGTCTACAGAGTGAGTTCTAGGGCTACACAGAGCTACACAGCCAGGGCTACACAGAGAAACCTTGTCTTGGAAAAAAAAAAAAAAAAAGAGTACCAGATGCTCTCAGAATGCAAGTCACACCATCTGTATGTAAAATTGAAGGACATCTGGCCTCTTTAGACACTGCATGGACATGATATATAGACACACATGTAAGCAAAACACTGTACATAGGATTGATACCTGGTGAGGATTCTCCTGGCTTCTGGATGCTTTCTTCTGTGTTTCCCATGTTGTTTCTTCTGAGTATGCTGGGGGAAAATAAAAGGAGGAAGAAGAAGACAGAAGATTTTTAAAAAGAAAGTTCTGGAATCTTTACCTCTTATAAACACACCAGCTTCATTGAAGTGGTGGTCTCATGTAACCTTAATTATCTCCTTAAAGACCCTAAGCTAGTCAGATTTCTATTGCTATGACAAAATATTCAAAGTAATTAACTGATAAAAATAAAAAGGTTTTTTGACTCACAGTTTTAAGATTACAGTCCATAGTCAACTGATAGCGTGGCTTTGGGGCTCTGCTGAGGTGAAACATACACAAAACAGAAGCATCCAATGTGTGAGCCAGGAAGCAAGAGAGGAAGAGACTAGGAAGGTCCCCTTCAAGACCTCAAATATCTAGAAACCTCCCACACGGCCCCACCTCCGACAGGCTCCACCATCTTTCAGCATGAACATCCCTAAGGAACAAACCTTTAAGCATGCTGGCCTTTCAAGGACATTTATCCAAACCCAGTCACATACAGTTTAAGACTGCAACACATTGACTTTGAGGAACATAGGACAAGATGTTTAAGTTGTATTGCTTTGAATATACACACTCGAGATAAAAGTTCAGATTACCAGAAAGCTTCGTTTTCTAATAGGACCAGGAAGATGGCTCTGCAGAGAGAGATGCTCACCACCCAACCCGATGACTTCGATCACAGAAATCCACATGATAGAAGGCAAGAATAGACTTCCACAAGCCAGCCTTTAGTCACTACATGAGTGCCATGCAATGTGTGCATCATACATGTAAGCAGAATACCATTCAATTAAAATATAATAGAAGTAATAAGACTTGGAAATTAGAGTCAAAACAAAGATAAGACATGGCAAAGGCTCTGAAAAGGCAAGATGATGATGATGATGATGATGATGATGATGATGATGATGATGATGATGATGATGATGATGATGTGATTGAAAATATATTCTCTTATACACTATATCCCAAGCACAGTTTCCCTTACTTCCACTCCTCCCAGCCTCTTCCCACCTTCTCCTCTCCCCCTCATCTACTCCCCTTCCATTTCTTCAGAAAAGAACAGGCCTCCAAGAGATGGCAGGCAACTATGATAAAACAAGATACAGCAGTAAGACAAACAAAAGTCCTCATATCGAGACTGGACAAGGCAACCCAATAGGAGGAAGAAAGTCCCAAGAGAAGGCAAAAGAGTCAGAGACACTTTCTCCCACTGTTAGGAGTCCCACAAAAACACCACGCTAACAGTCATAACATACACAAGGCACATGGAGGACCCATGCTTACTGCTTCAGCCTCTCTGAGCCCATGTGGGTCCTGCTTGGATGCTTCAGTGGTCCATGTTCTCCTGGTGTCCTCCATTCTCTCTGTTCAATAGTTCCTCCTCCTGTTCTACAGGGTTCCCTGATCTCTGAAGGGAGGAACCCTATGGAGACCTCCAATTTAGACTCTGTCCTCAGAATGTCTGCCTGTGGGTCTTTGTACCCACTCCCATCTGCTGCTGGAGGAAGCTTCTCTACTGACAACTGGAAAGAGCATCATTCTATGAGTATAGAAGAATATCATAGCAGAATGTCATTAGGAATCATCTCATTGCTTTGTTTTAGTTCGGCTGTTTTGTTTTGCTTTGCTTTGGTAATCCTGTTTGGTTCTACTTTATGTCTCTGTGCTATCCAGTCTCTGTTTCCTGGCCATCCAGGCAATGTAGGATGTAGGCTCCCTTTTGTGATGTGGCCCTCAAGTTAAACCAGACATTGACTGGCCACTCCCACAAGTTCTGTGCCACCATTGACCCAGGACCTCTTGCTGGCAGAACAGATTGTAGGTTGAGAGTTTTGTAACTATGTTGGTGTCCAGGTTTCCATTTTTGTACCCTTCAGAGAACCTTCCTTTGCCAAAGAGACAATAACACAGAGATGAAGGCTTCATGTGGGCACCAGCATAATTTCTCCACACTTAGTGAGCTGGGAGAATGTTATCCTCAGGATGGGGGTCCCATTGTCAATTTTCAGAGAGCAACCTTCTATCCTAGCACTAGCCTGGGATGTTTAAGAATCTCCATGGAATCCCCCTTGGCCAACAACTCAACTGAATGCAGTCCAATACTGCCACTGGCAGCTAACCTGGTTACAAAAGATGGCGCTTCAGACTTATTACTAGGAATCCTCACTAGGGACTTCCTCATAGATTCCAGGAAGTTATCACTGCACTAGGCTTCAACATCATCCCCCGCAACGCTCCCCAATTTCAGCTCTGTCTCCCCATACTTTCTCCCTCCACCCCTTCCCCCGCCACCTGATCCTTCCTACTATTATCCCCACCTGCCCACAGTCCACCCACAAAATGTATTCTCTTCCCACATCCCAGGAAAATTCATGCATCTATCCCACCTACAGCTCTCCTCTCTACCTAACCTCTCTGGGTCTATAAATTATAACTTGATTATCATTTGCTTAACAACTAATATCCACTTATAAGTATATATATATACCATATTTGTCTTTTGGGGTCTGGGTTACCTCACTCAGGATGATCTTTTCTAGTTCAAACCACTTGCCTGAAAAGTTTATGATGTCATTTAACTGAGTAACACTCCATTGTGTAAATGTACCACATTTCCTGTATCCATTCTTTAGCTGAGTGACAACTATCTTGTTTCTAATTTCTGGCTATTATGAATAAAGCCACAGTAATCGTAGTTGAGCAACTATCCTTGTGGTAGGATAGAGCATCCTCTGGGTATATATCCAAAAGTGGTATAGCTAAGTCTTGAGGTAGATTGACTCTCAACTTTCTGAGAACTACCATATTGGTCTCCATAGTGGCTGTACAAGTTTGCACTCCCACTTGCAATGGAGGAGTGTTCCCCTTGTTCCACATCCTCAATAGAATGAGCTGTCACTTGTGTTATTGACATTTTGACATATGATTTTATTCACAGTAGCCAGAAACTAGAAACAAGATAGATGTCACCCAGCTAAAGAATGGATAAAGAAAATGTGGTACATTTACACAATGGAGTGTTACTCAGTTGTTAAAAAAAAAAAATGACATTCTGACAGGTGTAAGATGGAATCTCAAAGTAATTTTGACTTGCATTTCCTTGATGGCTAGGGATGTTGAATATTTCTTTAAATATTTCTCAGCCATTTGAGATTCCTCTATTAGAAATTCTCTGTGTAGGTCAGTACCCCATTTTAGATTAGATTATTTGTTTTGTGATATCTAAGTTCTTGAGTGCTTTATGTATTTTGAATATTAGACCTCTATTGGATGCAGAGTTGGTAAGAACTTTCTTCCTTTCTGTAGGCTGCCATTTTGTCTGAATGATCGTGTCCTTTACTTTATGAAAGCTTTCTAGTTTCATGAGGTCCCATTTATTAATTGTCCATTTTAGTGCCTGTGTACTAAAATTGGTGTTCTGTTCAGAAAGTTGTCTCTGTGTCAATGTATTCAAGGCTGTTCCCTACTTTTTCTTCTATCAGGTTCGCTGTTTCTGGTTTTATCTTGAAGTCTTTGGTCCATTTGGACTTGAGATTTGTAAAAGGTAATAAATGTGGATCTATTTGCAATTTTCTAAATAAAGACCAAAACTTCTTCTGAAGTTTGACCAGCACCTTTTGTTAGTATGTGTTCTTTTTCTAATATGTATTTTCATCTCTTTATAAAAAAGAAATCAGGCACCCGTAAGTATGCAAACTTATGTATTGGTCTTCAGTTGGAGTCCCATTGATCAATGATTCTGTTTTTCAGCCAATGGGGTTTTATGACTAAAGCTCTCTAGTACAACTTGAAGTAGACTTCTAGCAAGTTGTCATTGTTGTTGTTGTTGTTGTTGTTGTTATTGTTGTTGTTGTTCAGAGTTGTTTTAGGGATCCTGGGTTTTTTTATTTGTCCATTTAAAGTTGAAAATAGTTCTTTCAAGGTCTGTAAAGAGTTGTGTTGAAATTTTTATTGGAATTGCATTGAACCTGTAGATTGCTTTTAGTAGGATGGTCATCTTTACTATGTTAATCCGATTGAGCCATGAGCATGGGAGATCTTTCCATCTTATGAGATCTTCTTCAGTTTCTTTCTTCAAAGGCTTGAAGTTTCTAATTATACAATTATTTCACTTGCTTGGTTAGAGTTACCCCAAGATATTTGATACTATTTGAGGATTTTATGAAGGGTGTTGTTCCTCTGATTTTTCCTTCAGTTTATCTGTCATTTGTATACAGAAGGACTCCTGATTTATGTTAGCTCATCTTGTATCTGGCCATTTTGCTGAAAGTATTTATCAGCTGTAGGAGTTGCCTAGTGAAATTTTTAGAGTCACATATATGTTATCATATCATCCTCAAATAACAATACTTTCATTTGCTCCTTTTTGATTTGTATCTTCTTCATCTCCTTCAGTTGCCTTGTTGTTTTAGCTAAGACTTCAAGTACTATATTTACTAGATATGGAGAGAGTGGACAACCTTGTCTTGTTGCTGACTTTAGTGGAATTGCTTTTTCTCTCCATTGATAAGAATGCTGATTCTTAAGATTGATGTGGACTATCTCAATTATAACTATGTACCCATAGCTCTTGGAGCAAGTGATCCCAGGAAAGGATTCAAATGACAGAGCATGATGATGTTTCAACCAACGGAAGGGCAGGATAAATTCTGAGCATGCAGACTGTGGTCAGCCAGGCACATTCTACCTCTCCACATCCTCCATCTAAGCCAGTGGTTCTCAACCTTCCTAATGCGGGGATCCTCTGTCGTGCGCGCAGGACAGACACACAGACGACAGCCAAGATCCTTCTGCAGCCATACTTTATTCCATCTTCCAGAGGGCGACCCCCCACACCCCCAAAAGCACTGCTTATATATGCCCTGGAG
>JADRCD010097561.1:0-20046 GCA_019843815.1 Montemys delectorum | reverse complement strand
AAAGGAGACATAACAACAGACACTGTGGAAATCCAAAATATCATGAGATCCTATTACAAAAGCCTATACTCAACAAAACTGGAAAACCTGGATGAAATGGACAATTTTCTAGACAGATACCAGGTACCAAAGTTAAATCAAGACCAGATCAACGATCTAAACAGTCCCATATCTGCTAATGAAATAGAAACAGTCATTAATAGTCTCCCAACCAAAAAAAGCCCAGGACCAGATGGTTTTAGTGCAGAGTTTTATCAAACCTTCAAAGAAGACCTAATACCAATATTCCTCAAATTATTCAACAAAATAGAAACTGAAGGTACTCTACCCAATTCGTTCTATGAAGCTACAATTACTCTTATACCTAAACCACACAAAGACCTAACAAAGAAAGAAAATTTCAGACCAATTTCCCTTATGAATATCGATGCAAAAATACTCAACAAAATTCTTGCAAACCGAATCAAAGAACACATCAAAACGATCATTCACCATGATCAAGTAGGCTTTATCCCAGGGATGCAGGGATGGTTCAATATACGGAAATCCATCAACGTAATTCACTACATAAACAAACTCAAAGAAAAAAACCATATGATCATCTCACTAGATGCCGAGAAAGCATTTGGAAAAAAATCCAGCATCCCTTCAGGATAAAAGTCTTGGAAAGATCAGGAATTCAAGTCACATACTTGAACATAGTAAAAGCAATATACAGGAAACCAGTAGCCAACATCAAACTAAATGGGGAGAAACTTGAAGCAATCCCACTAAAATCAGGGACTAGACAAGGCTACCCACTCTCTCCCTACCTATTCAATATTGTACTTGAAGTCCTAGCCAGAGCAATTAGACAACAAAAGGAGATTAAAGGGATACGAATTGGAAAGGAAGAAGTCAAATTATCACTATTTACTGATGATATGATAATATACTTAAGTGACCCCAAAAATTCCACCAGAGAGCTCCTAAACCTGATAAACAACTTCAGCAAAGTAGCTGGACATAAAATCAACTCAAGCAAATCAGAGGCCTTCCTTTACACAAAGGATAAACAGGCAGAGAAAGAAATTAGGGAAACAACACCCTTCACAATAGTTACAAATAATATAAAATACCTCAGTGTAACTCTAACTAAGCAAGTAAAAGATCTGTTTGACAAGAACTTAAAGTCTCTGAACAAGGAAATCAAAGAAGATCTCAGAAGATGGAAAGATCTCCCATGCTCATGGATTGGCAGGATTAATATAGTAAAAATGGCCATCTTACTGAAGGCAATCTACAGATTCAATGCAATCCCCATCAAAATTCCAACACAGTTCTTCACAGACTTAGAAAGAGCAATTTGAACCCAGGATAGCCAAAACTATTCTCAACAATAAAGGAACCTCTGGTGGAATCACAATCCCGGACCTTAAGCTGTACTACAGAGCAATTGTGATAAAAACTGCATGGTATTGGTACAGTGATAGGCAGGTAGATCAATGGAACTGAATTGAAGACCCAGAAATGAACCCATGCACCTATGGTCACTTGATCTTTGACAAAGGAGCTAAAACCATACAGTGGAAAAAAGACAGCATTTTCAACAGATGGTGCTGGCTCAATTGGCGGTTAACATGTAGAAAAATGCAAATCAACCCATGCCTTTCTCCTTGTACAAAGCTCAAGTCCAAGTGGATCAGGGACCTCCACATCAAACCAGATACATTGAAACTAATAGAAAATAAAGTGGGGAAAAACCTCAAGCCAATAGGCACAGGGGAAAATTTCCTGAAGAGAACACCAATAGCTTCTGCTCTAAGATCAAGAATTGACAAATGGGACCTCATAAAGTTGCAAAGCTTCTGTAAGGCAAAAGACACTGTCAATAAGACAAAACAGCAACCAACAAATTGGGAAAAGATCTTTACCAACCCTATATCTGATAGAGGGCTAATATCCAATGTATACAAAGAACTCAAGAAGTTAGACTCCAGAGAACCAAATAACCCTATTACAAATGAGGTACAGAACAAAACAAAGAATTCTCTACTGATGAACACCAAATGGCTGAGAAGCACCTAAAGAAATTCTCAATATCCTTAGTCATCAAGGAAATGCAAATCAAAACAACTGTGAGATTCTACCTCACACCAGTCAGATTGGCTAGGATAAAAGACTCAGGTGACAGCAGATGCTGGAGAGGTTGTGGAGAAAGAGGAACACTACTTCACTGCTGGTGGGATTGCAAACTGGTACAACCACTCTGGAAATCAGTGTGGCGGTTCCACCGGAAATTGGACATAGTTCTACCAGAGGACCCAGCTATACCACTCCTAGGCATATACCCAGAAGATGCTTGTACTGGCTAGTTTTGTGTGTCAACTTGACACAGGCTGGAGTTATCACAGAGAAGTGAGCTTCAGTTGGGGAAATGCCTCCATGAGATCCAGCTGTGGGGCATTTTCTCAATTAGTGATCAAAGGGGTAGTGCCATCCCTGGGCTGGAAGTCTTGGGTTCTATAAGAGAGCAGGCTGAGCAAGCCAGGAGAAGCAAGCCAGTAAGGAACATCTCTCCATGGCCTCTGCGTCAGCTCCTGCTTCCTGACCTGCTTGAGTTCTAGCCCTGACTTCCTCTGGTGATCAACAGCCATGTGGAAGTAAGCTGAATAAACCCTTTCCTCCCCAATTTGCTTCTTGGTCATGATGTTTGTGCAGGAATAGAAACCCTGACAAAGACAATGCTCTAACATGTAATAAGGACATATGCTCCACCATGTTCATAGAAGCCTTATTTATAATAGCCAGAAACTGGAAACAACCCAGATGTCCCTCAACAGAGGAATGGATACAGAAAATGTGGTACATCTACACAATGGAATACTATTCAGCTATTAAAACAATGAAATTCTTAGGGAAATGGATGGATCTGGAGAGTATCATCCAGAGTGAGGTAACCCAATCACAAAGGAACACACATGGTATGCATTCTCTGATGAGTGTTTATTAGCCCAGAAGTTCAGAATACAGGAAGAACAACCCACAAACCACAAAAAACGTAAGAAGAAGGAAGACCAAAAGGTGGACATTTCATTCCTTCTTAAAAGGGGGAACCAAATACCCACAGAAGGGGTTGCAGAGATTAACTATGGAGCAGAGGCTGAAGGAAGGACAAGTCAGCCTAAATATAGCTATCTCCTGAGAGGCTCTGACAATACTTGACTAATACAGATGTAGAGGCTCACAGCCATCCATTGAACTGAGTACATGGTCCCCAATGAAGGAGTTAGAGAAAGGATCTGTGGAGCTGAAGGGTTTTCAGCCCCTTAGGACGAACAACAATATGAACTAACTAGTACCCTCAGAGCTCCCAGGGACCCAACCACCAACCAAGGTCTATACATGGTGGAACTGAATATTTTGGGAGCATGTGTATAGTAGAGGATTGCAAATTTGATCATCAGTAGGAGGAGAAGACCTCGCCCTTGTGAAGGTTTTGTGCCCCAGTGTAGGGGAATGCCTGGGCCAATAAGTGGGAGAGTGTGGGGTGGCAGGCATGGGGAGAGTGGAGGCAACAGGGTTTGTTATTAGGAGGGGAAACTGGGAAAGGAGAAATTTACATGTAAATAAAGAAAATATCTAATAAAAAAAGAAAATTAGTATATTCATAAAAAAAGAATATATAAAAAATGTGGTTCATTTACACAATGGAATACTACTCAGCCATTATAAATAAGGACATCATGCGTTTGGCAGGCAAATGAATGGAACTAAAAAATAAAATTCTCAGTGAGGTAACCCAGACTTAAAATGACATATATGGTATGTACTCACTTATAAGTGGATATTGGCCATAAAGTACAGGATAGACATGCTATGATCAACACACCCAAAGAAGCCAAATAATGAAGAGGGCCTAAGGGAGGATAGTTAAATCTTTCTCAGAAGAGGAAATAAAATAATTATCCAAGGTGGAGGGAGCAAGGGAATTGGGTTGGATGATGGGAAGAGGAAGGGAGCAGAACATGGGGATCTGATATAGGGGAGAACAGTGAAGGGAGATGGGAAATTGGCTGGGAATCATCTATAATACAATAGTACAATGCCAAAGACCTTGGGCAGGGAAGGGGAAGAAGGCCCCAGGGTGTTTACAGGGGCAACTCTAGCTGAGTTTCCTAGCAGTGGGGTATATGGACCCTAAAGTGACTACTTCCTTTAGCCAGGCAGGACTCCCAGTGGAGGGATAAGTACAGCAACCTACCCACAAAATATTTGACCCAAAATGTGTCCTGCCTACATGGTGTATAGGAACAAAAATAAAGCAGAGACTGAAGGAATGCCCAGCCAATCACTGCCCAAAATTGAGACCCATCCCATGGGCAGCATCCTATCCCTGACACTATTTTGATACTCTTACATTTATAGACAAAAGCCTAGCATAACTGTTCACTGAGAGCCTCCACCCAACAAATGATTGAAACAGGTGCATAAACCCTCAACCAAACATTGGATGGAGCTCAGGGAGTTCTGTGTAAGAGTTAGAGGACAGACTGAGGGACCAGAAGAGGATAGGGGCTTCACATCAAGACCAACAGAGTCAAGTAACTTGAACCCTTGGGGGCTCCCAGAGACTGAAATACCAACCAAAGAACAAGCATGTACTATACCTATGTCCCCAGCATATGTAGCAGAAGTGCAGCTTGGTCTTCATATAGGTAATCCAACCACTGGAGTAGGGTTATCTGTGAACCTTTTGCCTGGATTCTGTTCCCCTAACTAGGTCACCTTGTCTGGCCACAGTAGAAGAGGATATGCCGAGTCTAGTACATGTCAGAGGAAGAATAATACCCAGAGATTTCTCCCTCCGAAGAGGAGAAGGGGGGGAATAATTTGAGGAGATCTGTGTGAGGAGGAGGCTGATACATAAATAAATAAATAAATAAATAAATAAAGTGATGATTAAAAACCAAAAAGTAATAAAATAAATAAATACTTCCCTCTATTTGGCTACACACATACACACATACATACACACACACAGACATGCAAATATCAAGGAACAACATTTCCAGAGATTGAATTGAGAATGTATTCTATTGTAGTAAATGGTAGACTCAAGCAAGCAAGAACTGGAAGCAGCATAACCAGAAAACAGGAAGTGTGGTTCGATGTCCACAATCTAATTAAAATCATGTATATGATTTAGTTGTACTTCAAATGTTATTGAAAGGCTCCATAAACCATTTTACTTTTCTATTTTCTTAATTCCTCTATCTATAAATAGAATACATTTATATTGAAAGTTAGGTTGATTCAATTCTTTGGAGCTACAGATAGTTGGTCAACATTTCTTTGTGACCCATTATTTAACATAATGTGTATTAGAAAATAGATGCCTACTAAGTAATGGTAAAATTCTCATGAATTTATCAAATTAATTTATTGAATTTACAATATATTTGAAATATGTTATTTAATTATAGAAACACAAAAATTTAAACTAATTTTAATTATCACTATGTATCCTTGATTCATCATGTACATTACTATATAATCTGATCTACTACAGTCACATATTTCATTTTATTAATACCTTGAGAATCTCATTCAAAGTGTTTTGATCATAATCAAGACCCAATTCTCCCTCTATTTCCAGATTGCTCCCTATCCCCACCTCCAATTGTTCATATACCTGCATGTGGAGCACACATTGAAGCGTGTTTAATTTATTCATACCCACTCTTAGATAAAAATATCTCTCCCTCCCCCAAAAGTCATCTTTGTCCATAACTCCTCACTTAGAGGTAATGGGATCATTAACTTCTTTCCACCTTATACAAGAATGTTTAATATCTTAATCTTGTACAAATCTTGTGAAGGCTAGTACAGCTGATGTGAGATCATGAATATAGGCATCTAGTCATGTCCAAAAGATATCGTTTCACTCTGATCCTCCTCTCTTCAGTATTGACATCTGAGCTTTGGGGGATGAATATGATATAGATCCTTTATGCTTTGACTAGTTGTGAAATTCTGTGTTAGTCTCTATTGCATGAAGAAACCTCTTTCATGATGTCTGAGAGCTAGAGTAGGATTTAGGTATAAAGATACTAATTTAGAAGACAATTTGATGCCATGTTCTTTTAGTATAATAATGATAGGTTCATCCTTGGTTTTTAGGAACCATGGGTTCTTTGTCAGAACCATCTTGTAGTACCAGTCATGTGTTTCCTCTTGTGGAGCAGGTCTTAGATCCAATCAGCAAGCAGATGGCTACCCCCATAACTTTCATGTCAGTACTGAATCCATGGAGAAACATCTTGCTTTACTTGTCATTACTGTAATTCACAGGGTTAACAGATAAATGAGAATGTTGAAGACTTTCCCCCTAGAATCTCTAATGCTATGAAAGCTAGACAGTAGGATGCATATTTGGGGTCAGTACCAAATTGATTTCTTCATATCCTGTATCAGATGTATGTAGTGTCTTCAGCCAATAATCTTACCATTAAATTATAACTAAATAACTAATTAACTAATTGTTTTGGAAAATGAAGAGCATTGTTTTGAGGATCTCTGGGAACCACAACTTGAAAGGAGGTATTGCACACAAATAGCAAACTGACTTCTGGGATAAGCATAACACTTTGTGTAGCGTAATTCTAATTGAGCTCTTTAATATGATATATGAAAGATATATCATTAATACATATGTGATAAAATAATAGATTTTTAAAACTTCAGTAACCAAGTTATATTCTACTTGTATACACAATCTGGTGATGGATTAAATGCAATTACATGATAGATGATTAAGAATTCACTGTCTCCAAATGGAAAACTACTTGATAATTGTGTGTGAAGAGCCAAAAATAATATCAGAAACACATGAGTAATATTCCTTTGTTTAGTTTTTATATTTTAAGCTGTTTCTTTGATTAATGTGATTTTGGAGTTATGTCTCAAAAGGTAAAGAAGTGCCATGATTATGCAAATTAATATTTTAATATTCATGGTAAAATTAATGAGCATTACTAGATTATGTCTTAGTCTTATTTTATGTGGAATAAATAAATAATTCATCTGTGTGTTATTTACTTGGGTGAAAGAGAAAAAATTATGGGAACTCTCAGTTAAGACTTTGCACTAAGTTTGACCTTAATGTGAGCATTTCCCAGAAACCTCCCCTTTGCCCTTAAGGATTCAAGCCTCTTTCACTTAAACATTATTCTTGTAACTTAATAGAGCTAGGGATAAGGAGCATATTAAATAAAAGCTTGTTTGAAGTTTTAAAACCAAATGTTAAATGAGGCTCCTTTGGAACAACTCCCTGAATAGTCCAGATTCTTATGACACACATTAAAAAAATTCAGTTTCACTAATTAGATAATCTTTTAAATAACAAACTCTTAAAGGTTAAAAAAAAATCTGATATGCTTACGATATAACTTCTTTGGGTTGTGTAGTTTTAGAGAATAAACCTAATCAGCTGATCATGCTGCTAAACAGAATTGAGGACAGACTGTCATAGCTTAAGCATCCTTCAATAATATTTATAATTTAGTTTATAACACATGTATTCCAAATAAAATAAATAAAACCAAACTTTTCATACTTTTCTCTTAGATATGTTCACTTACTATCAGTATATTTACTCACAAGGTCTAGAGTTATTTGGAAAGAAGCCTACAAGAGTAAGTGTGAGGATTATTAGGGTCTGGGCATGCCCATTGTCTTCATTACTTTAATTGATATGGAAATACTCATCTTAACTGTAAGCTAAAATAAACTAGTATCAAGAAAGGGGTCCAGTGCTATGACATTCCTGATAACTTGGTTCTTAGTCTTTAGGATTAATTTTATTGAGGAATGAAGAAGAGTTAAGAAAATTGAAATAATTCTTTGGCAATGGAAATTTTATGACAGATAGTATATTATAGACAGAAACTAGCAGGATACATAAGTGGCTGGAGCCATTGGTCCCTCCGTGTGTGTTCTTGATTGGTAGCTTAGTCCCTGGGAGCTCTGGGGGATATGGTTGGTTGATATTCTTCTTCTTCTTATGAGGTTACAGACCCCATCAGCTCCTCTGTCTGTTCTCTAACTCCTCCATTGGAACCCTGTACTAAGTCCATTGCTTGGCTGCAAATGTCTGCCCTGTATTTGTCAGGCTCTGGCAGAGCCTCTCAGGAGACAGCTATATCAGGCTCCTTTCAACAAGTACTTCTTAGCATCCACAATAGTGTCTGGGTTTGGTGACCATATAGCAGATGGATCCCCAGGTGGGGAAGTCTCTGGATGGCCTGTCCTTCAGTCTCTGCTGTACACATTGTCTCCATATTTGCTCTTGTAAGCATTTTGTTCCCCTTTCTAAGAAGGACCGAAGCACCTACACTTTGGTCTTCCTTCAGGCAATCAATGGGAGGAGAGGCCCTTGGTCCTGTGAAGACTCGATGGATGCCCCAATGTAGGTGAATTTAAGTGATGAGGCAGAAGTGGGTGGGTGGGCGGGGGAACACCCTCATAAAAGAGGGGGAGGGAAGGGAATAACATTTGAAATGTAAATAAAGAAAATATCCAATAAAGTAATTCTCAGTTAAAAAAAAAGGAGACTGCAAAAATAGTATAAAATAAAATAAACCAACAACAAAGAAACAAATAAAAATCTTTGGTATTGGACCAAATCTTTGCCGTGATGAACAAAAAAATAACTTATAATCTGTAAAATAATTCAAAAGATCTTATTGTTCATAGGCCCCATTTCTTCTTATTTTCACTTAGTGTGATACTTAATGCTTCCAAATCATCTTTAATAAAATAATTTCACCGCGGGGGTGGGGGGGGGAGAGGAGAAACCATCCAGCTTAGAAACTTGAGACTCCATCTGGCTTCAGTGATGCGAGCACCACTTTTCTAAAGCACTTGGAAGGCTATCTAAATATACCACATCTGAACCACTAATGGAACAGGGTTTTCCTCTTCTTCACAATCCTCAAACTTGAATTTGATTCATTCACATTCTCCCAATGTCTGGTTACAAGGATGAAGTGGACATTTCTGGTTGTGTTATCTGACGCAGCCTCACAGGGTGTCCTGCTGAGGCATTCTCAAGTGATGTTCTGCAGAGGGCAGACCAGTGAGAAACCACGTGATGTTTGGAGAAAGTGTAAATAGGACTCAATGAACAGTAACAGGGAACTTGCATAGCTAGTCTTTTTGGCCTCACATTTTTGCTGATCTTCACTATACTGAGAAAGGCATGGTGAGAACTTCCCCTGGCATCCTGACTGGTTCTGGTTACTCCTGTGGACTCATACTTGAATCAGCTTGAATCGTGAAGACCTGGTATTTTATGCTGGATCATGTGGCTATTGCTGATTCAAGTTTGATATCCTGACACTACTGAACTAGACTGCTGGTATCCTGACAAACAGAGATTGGAATTGCCCCCAAATAACTAATGTTAAAGAGGTCCACATCCTCTTGTCCTATTTACCATCTTTTCTTCCCTACCTTTGGATAGTGGACTAGAAGCATGGTGAGGATAGAAGTGTTTGAAAATCCTTATTAAAAGTATGTTGTCACATTAGCAATAGTACATAGGTTTGGTGTCTGCAGATCGGATGGATCCCTATGTGGAAGAGTCTCTGGATGGCCTTTCCTTCAATCTCTGTTCCACGCTTTGTCCCTGCATTTCCTATTGACAGGAAGAATTCCGAATTAATAATTTGATGATGGTCCCATCCCTCAACTGGGGGCTATCTACTAGATATGGTATCTATAGGTTCTCTCTACTTTTTGGGTATTTTGGCTAATGTTCTCACCATTGGGTCCTTGACATCTGGGACTTTCTAGTGGCTACTTCCAGTTCCTCTTTGTCACTTCCACCTCGACCAGCAAGAAAGAAGCTACTCACGAGCTCTTCTCCATGCAGTTTATTCAGGCCTTTAATACAATCTGATTTCAGACTTTTTCCCTCACTCACTCACTCACTCACTCACTCACTCACTCACTCACTCACTGCTCCCCCTAAGGGCAACGCCCCAGGCCCTTAAATGCTCTATCCTGAGCCTATCTCAGTAGGCCATGTGATGCGTGCAGATAGGTTGCCATATGGGGAAGCAAGCCAGGCAAACAAGCTCAGCCAAATCAGGTGTTGTTTATAGCTCTAGCGCTCCAACAAGGAGCAGAAGCTGGCGCCATCTTTAGGGCACGGTTCAGGCAGCTCTCTACAGTTCCCCCTTTTTGTTTTACAGCCAAATGGGCAAGAACAGAGGTCTGATCTCTGAAAGGTGAAGAAGAAATACAGGGACATTGTACTACCCCACCCCAGGTTTCATGCCTCCCAGGGAGGGCCAGACCCGTCTGATGCCTTTTCCACAGAGACAGGTTCTGGGGCATCAACCTGTATGCAATCAGACATGCTCTACTTGAGGTTGCTAGCTGCAAGCGGCACACCTTAGGTGCAGTGCTAAGCCTCGCATCCCGAACTCGACGAGCCCATAACCCAGAGGTCAATGGACAGTTATTTCTGCATGACAGCAAGCCATGCTTGGGGAGACTGCCCTGCCTCAATGGCTGTAAATGCTTGAATTACCATAGCTGCTTCTGAACAATCCTTATCTTACACAAATACCAGAGACCAGTGAAACAGACAACCAGCAATAGGGCTAAAAGAGCATCCATGCCCGCCCATTCTTTCAGATGATTCACAGCAGAGACGATCCAAGATGATAATCAGCCCTGCATCCCCTCTCGTAGAGTTGACACTGACGATAGCCAATCTCAGACCATTCATGAGATCTTCAAAACCTGTAAGATATTGAAACAACTATCGAGAGAGATTAGCAGCCTGAGTAATACTTTGATATTGAATGGAAGTCACACACAAGCCAGGATATTTCCACTTGCAGCCTACTTGTGCTAGCTGCCAGAAGGTATTTATTTGTTCTTACTCAGCTGCATCACGGCAGCTGCTAGTAACCAGTCTGTTGATTAACAAAGCAACCTTGCCCCAAAAGCATATCCCTAACCCAGGCTTGATTCCCAGCTGCTCGATTATCATCTGCCTGTTCATTAGCAAATTAAAGTGAAAGAGGCTATGATCCCATAAGTACAGATAGACTCAGCCAAGGACTTTAAAATTCAAGGGCTCATGATAAGCTGCTTAAGTTTCAGATTTTTTGAAGATAATAGCTCCTGAAGAGCCAAAAAAAATTGGGCGAGATTCACTAGCACCCATAGTTACTTTCACTTCTACTTAGTTCGCTTTACCACAAAACTTTATTGCTCCTCTCCGGAGTCTTTATAGCCTCTACTTCCGAGGATCTTTCTTTAGTTCACTTCACTGCGAAACTTTATCGCTCCAACCCAGAGTCTTTATAGCCTCTACTTCCGAGGACCTTATTGTCCCTTCTTACCTGGGAACTTACCAACTGGCTGCCCTGAATGCAGAAAGTTCTGAGCCCTGTTTGGTTTCCCGTGTTTCGGCACCACTTGTTGCTTCCATATCGACCAGCAAGAAAGAAACGACTCACGAGCTCTTCTCCATGCAGTTTATTCAGGCCTTTAATACATTCTGATTTCTGACTTTTTCCCCCACTTACTCACTCACTGCTCCCCCCAAGGGCAACACCCCAGACCCTTAAATGCTCTATCCTGAGCCTATCTCAGTAGGCTACGTGGTGAGTGCAGATAGGTTGCCATACGGGGAATCAAGGCAGGCAAACAAGCACAGCCAAATCAGGTGTTGTTTATAGCTCTAGTGCTCCAGCAAGGAGCGGAAGCCAGCGCCATCTTTAGGGCACGGTTCGGGCAGTTCTCTACACCCCTTCCCCCACTCTACACACATCCTTTCAAATTTCTGACCCTCTGTACTTCTCCCTCATCTCTGCCTCTCTCCCTCTCAGATCCCTCTCTCCCTCTACTTTGTAAGAATATTTTCTTACCTCTTCTGAATAGGACTGAAACATCCATTCGTTGTTCTTCCTTCTTGGAGTTCATATGGTCTGTGAGTTGTATCATGATCATTCCGAGGTTTGAGGGGGATTTTTTGTTTTTGTTTGTTAGTTTGGTTGGTTTTTTGCTAATATCACTTATCAGTGAGTACATACCATGTGTGTTCTTTTGTGATTGGGTTACCTACTCAGGATGACATTTTTTTAGTTCCATCCATTTGTCTAAGGATTTTATGAAGTCATAGCTTTAATAGCTGAGTACTCCATTGTATGAATGTGCCACATTTTCTGTATTCATTTCTCTGTTGAGGGACATCTGGGTTGCTTCCAGCTTCTAGCTATGATAAATAAGGCTGCTATGAACATAGTGGAGCATGTGCCCTTATTAAATGTTGGAGCATCTTGTGGGTATATGCCCAGGAGTGGTATAGCAGGGTCCTCAGGTAGTACTATGTCCAATTTTCTGAGGAATTCAAAGTCTAATTTCCAGAGTGGTTGTACCAGTTTGCAATCCCACCAGCAATGGAGGAGTGTTCCTCTTTCTCCACATGCTCATCAGTATCTGCTGTCACCTGAGCTTTTGATCTTAGCCTTTCTGACTGATGTGAGGTAGAATCTCATGGTTGTTTTGATTTGCATTTCTGTGATGACTAAGGATATTGAACATTTCTTTAGGTGCTTCTTGGCCATTTGAGTTTCCTCAGTTGAGAATTCTCTGTTTAGCTCTGTTCCTCATTTTTTAATAGGGTTATTTGGTTCTCTGGAGTCTAACTTCTTGAGTTCTTTGTATATATTGGATATTAGCCCTCTATCAGATGTAGGATTGGTAAAGATCTTTTCCCAATCTGTTGGTTGCTCTTTTGTCCTATTGACAGTGTCTTTTGCCTTACAGAAGCTTTTCAATTTTATGAGGGCCCATTTGCCAATTGTTAATCTTCGAACATGAGCCATTGGTGTTCTGTTCAGGAAATTTTTCCCTGTGCCAATGTACTCAAGGTTCTTTTCCACTTTCTCTTCTACTAAAATCAGCATATCCAACAGGTTTTATGTGGAGGTCCTTGATCCACTTGGACTTAATCTTTGTACAAGGAGATAAGAATAGGTCAGTTTTCATTCCTCTCCATGCTAACTGCTAGTTGAACAGGAGCCAGGTATACCTGTCCCTGAAAAGCTCTGTCAGAGTCTGACCAATACAGAAGCAGATGCATTCATGAAAACATCAGACTGAGTGTGGTGACAACAATGGACAAGTTAGGGTAAGGACTGATGGAGCTAAAGGGGCTTGCAACCTGATAAGAAGAACAACAATATCAACCAACCAGACCCCGCCCCCTGAGTACCCGGGGACAAAACCACCAACCAAAGAGTACACATGGGTGCAACCATGGCTCCAGCTGGATATGTAGCAGAGGACTGGCAGGGCAGCCCTTCACTCCTATGGAGGCTTGATGACCCAACTTAAGGGAATGCTAGGGGAGTGAAGCAGGAGTGGGTGGGTGGGTGGGTGGGTGGGCAAGCACCCTCCTAGAGGCAGGGGAGGGGAAAATGGATAGGGGGGGATTGTGGAGGGTAAACTGGTAATTTACATTTGAAATGTAAATAAATAAAATAACTATTTTTTTCGATGTTTTAAAAAAAAATCTAACCCTATCCAGAGGTTCTTATCTAATTATTCTTGGATTATTTTTATGTACATGCTCAGGGATTCTTTTCTGTTGTCCAACTAACTATTCCTGAGTATGAAGTCTTTCCTTGAGTGTAGTGTGTAGCTACTTTCTAGTACTTTTGGCTACTTTGAGAGTTCTTTTTTTCTTCTACATTTCAACCTCCTAAGACTAGGAAGGAGAAAAAAGATAGAGGAGAAAAGGGGCATTGTTATCATTAGACTATTTCCTGCTGATTAGGGGAGTCTAGGTCCTTGAGACAAATTTGATCTTCACCATCATGATTATTAATTCCTTCTTGACTCTTCCTTGTGCAAGGCTACTTAACAAACACTAACCAACAGCAACCTGTAGCCAGCTAACAGCTCCCTAACCCTTGGGGCTGTAGGATTTACATACCTTCTGAAGAGTCTTCAAAATTCTAAACATCACAATCTCACAGAAACTATCTGTAGCTGGAAAAATCACACCCCTACCTGAGCACAGGGCCGATCATAGTCAGCTGCTGAGGACAATCTGAGGCAGCCACATATCCCTCACCTGGGATTAAAATGAAAACACATTGAGCCAATGTTTCTGGGTTCTCAAAAAAACTGAGATTCTCACTATAGTGGTTGATGCACCTAGTGCCATTCAATTAAAGGAAAAAAATGGTTTTCTCTCTCATAGCTGCTATAAATTGCAAATAGCTTATATGATCCTCCCATGTTAAATGTTCTGTGATGTTATAGGATAATAAACAATTGTTTTGAGATAGCCACTTGCTAACAAAATTGTACTAGCACATCTACAGGTTTTACAAGTTCACACGTACCCAGGAAGTAATGAACTCCTTGAACAGGCCATGCAAGGAGCAGAAAGCACATGAGGCTTGAGTCCTTCCTGAAATCACTCTGAGGCCATTTCCGCCTCCACACAGAGAACAGTACCAGGACTTAGAACTAGGCATCTAACCACTAAACAAGCCAGAAGTGAGTGCACCAGAACAGGAAGGTCAATTTCCTCCAGCAAGGCTGAGAGAACAAGTGGAGGTATTAAGTTTTCTCTGTGTGACACAGTTGGGCAGAAAGGGTTGATGTATCCAACATGTTGGAATAGGTCTTAAGCCAAGGTCTGTGGGGGTGGGATCTGTCTCTCACCAGAGAAAGTCATTGGTTTTACAGGGAAAGTGGTGGCTGCCACTGTCACTTTGGAATCCCACACATTGACAAGCAAGAGTTGCCACAGGAAGCAGAAGTGTCACAACACAGGTGGTGGTCTGATGTGGTCCATGAGCCTTTGGGAAAATGTACACTGCCCAGAGGTCAGCTGTGGCTGTGGTCTCTGAACATCTCACTCCCCCCTTCAATTTTAGGACTTTTTCTCCTACCAACAAAACTTAGAGAAACTCATGGAGAGACACACGAGGAAACACAATCCTACAGAGAGACATGTAATTACAATAGAGTGGTGGCAACCACTCACTGATATATCTGAACCCATGGGCGGATGGATCCTGAACCCAGAATTTATGGTCAAGTCCAACCTTCATTTTTTTTGTGTGTCCTAGACAGATGATGCTTTGAACCCCAAAGGTGTTCAAACCAAGTGAATATTTTAGATTTACCTTTTTTTTATTTTTTTATTTTTTTATTAGCTATTTTCTTTTTTTTTTTCCTAATGAAATTCTTTTTTTTTAATTAGGTATTTTCTTTATTTATAGATTTACCTTTTCATTTTGCTTTCATGTTACTGCATTAGGATGACTCTGCAGCACTTGGTAGACAGAATTATCAGAGAATTGTTCTGGGCCCAGAATATCCTGGGAATGGGAATAGAGAGTAAATAAAGGTGACATCGGATGGTCTGCTAAAAAGCTAGGAGTGAGATTGGGAGATTGAATTTGAAGGAACTGAGGGAGAAGGGAAGATTTGCAGTTAACCTACATGTTTCCTAGGTGGTATGGTCTATAGGTTCCCAGAAACTATCTGCTGGGGTTGGGCAGGAATATAGCAATGAGTCCTCAAGAGAAAGAATTTCAGAGGGGAAGATCTATTTGACCCACTGCATATGGGATTAGGAGAGAAGAGAGGTCACAGAAAGTGATCTCCTGCAGGACTAGTTATGAGACTGGGAGATTGGATTTGGAGAAGCTGAGAAAGAAGTGAAGATCTGCTGTTAGCCTACCTTCTTCTTGGCTTCAGTAGCCTGAGGCTTCCCAGGGAATGCCTGCTGGAGTTGGAATAGGGCTAAAACAGTGAGTGTGGAGAGAGGAAGTTCTGGGGAGTAGAACAGTGTGATGCTCTGGAGATGGAGGATGGGAGGAAGGAGAGGCTGAAGAATACAGTCTGCTACAGATCTGTGGAGATTGGGGTACTAGGCTTAGAGGTGCAGGAGGGGAGAATTCTGTAATTAGGCTATCTGCTTTCCCCAGAAGGAGCGAACCTATCCATTTTTATATCAATGCATGTTTAGAGTTTTGTGTACTACTGCTGTAAACAATAACCTAAGTCACTAAATTAACTGCCAAGACCTATCTAAGTACTGTTTTGTGGATTTATATAGCTATAGTCACAAATTAATTCTTTCCCTATAACAGCTCTTTTACATTATTATTATTGTAAACACCACTTTTTTGAATAAGGAAGCATGAACAGAGTGGGTAGATTAGCTAATGATATAACTTGTTGAGCTACACTTGATATTATGATTAGCCAGTCCTAAAGTGACTTTGATACACATTCTCCTACTTATGATTATATTTTTATCAAGTCTACTACAAATATCTTAGAACCTTTCATTGCAAATACAATACAAAATTTTTAAATTGTCAAAATGTAAATTCTTACTTCATTTGTTCATTTTCTAATTATGCAAGTTATTCCTTGTAGCATAATGGGTAATCAATCACCTCCACATAACTATGGAAGCCAGACTTCAACTAAGACTAAAGAAACAGATCTCCATGCCCAGTACCAGACACTGAGCAACCAGGAGTACCCTTATGTGGTGTCTGCCATTCATGGAGCAAAGATTGCATTGCTAGAAGTTACATGAGCCTCTTCTCATATCTATTGTCAGCTGAACACCTGCCAATCTTGACTGCCTTTTAGTCACAGGGCAGGTGTGGCTAACCTAGAAACTGGATGAGGAACAGCTTACTCTGACCACAGCACTGTTCTAGAATGGAGAACTCAGAAGTCTATGTTGCTATTTCTGTCAAGCGCATCTGGCTGTTCCTTGCAATGTACTAAATAAACTTTAGTTAGGAACATAAAGGATAAATTCATCTAAGATCCATAAAACTTTACTCCATCACATGGTCCATCAATCACACTTATATTGTTTATATGAAGTTTATAAATTGCTATTACATCTCCGAGCCTCAATTTCTCTATCTATCAAGTAGAAATGATAATCATTGAGCTGACTTAGGGCTGTGGTGAGGAATTTATTAGACAGTGTATGTAAACCACTTGTCAAGGTGATGTTAGGTGGAGTTAGTGATTACTTGTTAATGATTGTTGCCAAGCCTAAAGAAATAACGGGTCAACTTTGGATTCAGCCTCCTTGTACTGGCCTATAAATGAGTGGCAAATTGCCTTAATTACTTCATTAAAATAAACAATAAAAGAGATTTTACATTTAAAAAGTTAAATTTTCAGCTGATATTAAAAAACTCAATTTAAATTGTATTGTACACAGTATTGATGACTCCAAGTTTACCATAACAAGCATCATGCCAACTATGGTAAAGAATGGCCGTTAGTATATAAGGTGGCATTGATTCCAGAGTACCTACACATCAGAGCCTATGTCTCCCATAGTGACCGTAAGAAATAAGGCTTCTGAGATAATCTACATTTTGCATAAGACATTATAAAAGCAAATGTAATTATTATAAATGCATTTATAAATCTGAAATTCTTAATGAATAGTGAATATAAATGCTATGCATAAATGAGTCTTACATAAAAAAATCAAGTCTGTAAAGGGAATGCTTAAGCTTGCAAGTTCTAAATAAAAGATAAATTTCTTATATAAATATTTCTTATATGAAACATAACTTTAAATATGATATGATTAATTCTAATGGGATTTTTTTAAATTTTTCAAAAAGTTATAGCAAGCAAAAAAACATTCTTAATTTTAAATCTTACTTTTTCGTCACATTAATCATCTTATCATGGATGATATTTGGAGACTGATACATGAATTCACTTTTCCCCCCAGATTGCTCAGTTTTATAAACACTTCCATTGTTCTCTCTCAGTGAGTTCTCATGACAAACGTACTCTTGGCAAGTCACAATCTACACTGTTTTCTAGGGTTGATAATACACTTCTATATAAAATAATACTTTCTAAATATAATCACCATGTGACTGAATTGGGTGTAAATTAATTTAGTCTAAAAGTAATTTCCAGAGTTTACATAGGTATAATGTTTTTGTTATGATTGCATTTTTCAAAGTGTCATTCTGAAAATAGAATCTTGACTTTTATACAGAACACACAAAAAAAGATCTATTATGACACTGGTGAGTAGTTCAGAGACATTTCTCCATCCCTGTCCACTACAGTGTCACGATAATTTTCCTTTTCTTTTTTATCTGTCTTAGTTCCATATGTAGTAAGTAGTGCTGGAAAGGGTATTCCATTTTGAATGTTTATAAATATAACAAAAATACCAATTAAGAGTTATTGAACTCACATTATGAAATAAGAATTATTCCTATTTGTTATTGTTAACTTAGGTATAGTTAAAGTCAACCAAATATGCCTCCTCCATTATTAATTCCTGAATAATGATGAGACTTGAAGATGGGAAGGCATTATAGCAAGGCAGAACAAAGACTCTGAAATAAAAATAAAAAATAAAAAAACAAGACAGACTAGTTATGAATAGTGGGTCAGACATTTAATCAAAATGCACGCAAGGCTGACACAGGTAATTCTCATGATTTTCAGGCAAGATCTACAAAGAAGTGAACTAGACCAACTAGGGTTAGAATGAGACCCAGTATAAAACCATCAAGCAAAAAATAGAAAGAAATTTTAAAAAGAAACAGGGACAGGGGGGAGACAGATCCAGAGAGAAGAGTAGAGGATGAAGAAAGGAAAGAGGAGGAGGAAAGGGAAGAAGAGGAGGGAGGGGAAGAGGAGGAAGAGGAAGAGGAAGAGGAGGAAGAATGTATCATATCTTTGCAGGAATCATCAATGTGCTCCTTAGTTAAGGCCATTTCTGTCCTAATCTGTTCTGTTTTAGTACTGATGATGAACTTTACATGGCAGATGGCATCATGATTAAAGTACAGGATTGGGGCTAGTATAAATTCCCCCCAACATGAGCCCAGAAAGTGACCACAAGTCAGAGTCACTCAGCTAACATTTATTCCCACAGGATTTCAGAGATCCTATTAGTGCTCCTGTAATCTTTTTTAAGTATTTTATGAACCTCAGTCTGAACTCTACCTTTAAATTCCATCAATTTCCACATCACACCCTAGAGACAGTGCTTCTACCATATCCAAATCACAGCACCAGGACTGCTTCCTCATGGAAAACTCATTGAAATGTTAGTAATTGCTATGTTTCTATAAGAAGAGGCAGTTACTAAGTTCTCAATACATTTTAAACACCATTATTTAGAATATTGTCTATGGGAACAAATACTGAATTTGTCTTCTCTCAGATTTGATTGATCTCATGACTCTGACAGCCAGGTCTTTGTTGAGATTGAACTAACTAACCTACTTCCTCCTTCTTCTCAATTTTATGGCTTCTCAGTCACTCTTCGCAATTTCTGAAAGCAAGATTTTCAAGTCATCATCAGTTGATATATAAGACTTGTGAGTTTCTTTGTCCTCCTTCCAAAGTGCTCTCAGAAAAAAAATTCTACCCCCAATGATATTTATAAGTAGCAAGGTTTGGAGGTCTCTCACAGAGAAACTTCATGCCCTTCAGTTTTTCAGGTTCTCTTCCTTACAGCTCATGGATCTTGCCTTTTGACCTTTGGTATTATAATTTCTTCTGGATAAGGGAAAAGTTACATAACTTCTCCTAGAGATATGTTATAATTACTTTTCCTGCTGTTGTGAAAAGTACCAATGAAAGCACCTGAGAGAGAAGAGCTTTCCTTTTGTTCATGGTTATAGGGCACCATCAATTACGGCAAGGAAGATTCGAGCCTGATGCTTCTGGTTTCAATGAATGTGATCACAGGAAGCAGAGGGAGGGAGATCACCACTGGTACTTAGGTGCTTTTCTCATTACGTGTAGTCCTGTATCCCAGCCTATGAAATGGCGCTCTCCACATTTAGAGTGAGTCTTCCCTTTTCAATTAACCAAGATTATATAACCCTTAAAGACATGCTTAAAGTTGTATTGTTCTCTAGAATTCAAAAATCTCAAGTTGAGAAAGGTTTTAAATGGATGTTAGCAAAAAAAAAAAAAAAAAAAAAA
>JADRCD010097558.1:0-19824 GCA_019843815.1 Montemys delectorum | reverse complement strand
TCATGGGGTGTTCCCTATGATCGTCTGACTGAAGAAGAGAAGACTAGGACCTGGTTTACTGATGGCTCTGCACGTTATGCAGGCACCACCCAGAAGTGGACAGCTGCAGCATTACAACCCCTTTCCAGGACAACCCTGAAAGATACAGGTGAAGGAAAATCTTCACAGTGGGCAGAACTTCGGGCAGTACACATAGTATTACAGTTTGTTTGGAAGAAGAAATGGCCAGATGTACGATTGTTCACTGACTCATGGGCTGTAGCCAATGGATTGGCTGGATGGTCAGGGACCTGGAAAGATCACGATTGGAAAATTGGTGAGAAAGACATCTGGGGAAGAAGTATGTGGACAGATCTCTCCAAATGGGCAGAAGATGTGAAGATATTTGTGTCCCATGTAAATGCTCACCAAAAGGTGACTTTGTCTGAGGAGGAGTTCAATAATCAAGTGGATAAGATGACCCATTCGGTGGACAGCCAGCCTCTTTCCCCAGCCATCCCTGTCATTGCTCAATGGGCACATGAACAAAGTGGTCATGGTGGCTGAGATGGAGGTTATGCTTGGGCTCAACAACATGGACTTCCACTCACCAAGGCTGACCTGGCTACAGCTGCTGCTGAATGCGAGATATGCCAACAACAGAAACCAACACTGAGCCCCAGATATGGCACCATTCCTCGAGGTGACCAGCCAGCAACCTGGTGGCAGGTTGACTACATTGGACCACTTCCTCCATGGAAAGGACAACGTTTTGTTCTTACTGGAGTAGACACTTATTCTGGTTATGGATTTGCCTTTCCTGCACGAAATGCTTCTGCCAAAACCACCATCCATGGACTCACTGAATGCCTTATCTATCATCATGGTATTCCACACAGTATTGCCTCTGACCAAGGAACTCACTTCACAGCCAGAGAAGTGCGACAGTGGGCCCATGATCATGGAATCCACTGGTCTTACCATGTTCCCCATCATCCTGAAGCGGCTGGCCTGATAGAAAGATGGAATGGCCTTTTGAAGACACAGCTTCAGCGCCAATTAGGTGGCAACAGCTTGGAGGGCTGGGGCAGAGTTCTTCAGAAGGCAGTATATGCTTTGAATCAGCGTCCAATATATGGCACAGTTTCCCCTATAGCCAGGATCCATGGGTCCAGGAATCAAGGGGTGGAAAAGGGAATAGTTCCACTCACTATCACTCCTAGTGACCCTCTAGGAAAATTTTTGCTTCCTGTCCCCACAACTCTAGGTTCTGCTGGCCTAGAAGTTTTGGTTCCAGAGGGTGGAGTTCTCCTACCAGGAGCCACAACAAACATTCCATTGAACTGGAAGCTCAGACTTCCCCCTGGTCATTTTGGGCTTCTAATGCCCTTAAACCAACAGGCTAAGAAGGGAATAACAGTATTAGGAGGAGTGATAGATCCAGATTACCATGGAGAAATCGGATTGCCTCTTCACAATGGAGGTAAGCAAGATTATGTCTGGAGTGCAGGAGATCCCTTAGGGCATCTCTTAATACTTCCATGTCCTGTGATTAAGGTCAATGGGAAATTACAACAGCCTAATCCAAGCAGGGTGACAAAGGATGTAGACCCATCAGGAATGAAGGTATGGGTCAATCCTCCAGGAAAAGAGCCAAGACCTGCTGAGGTGCTTGCTGAGGGGGAAGGAAATACAGAATGGGTAGTAGAGGAAGGTAGTTATAAATACCAGCTAAGGCTATGTAATCAGTTGCAGAAACGAGGATTATAAGTAATATGAATGCTTCTGTCTTATTTTGTTAAGAATACACTTTTCTTCCAATTTCTTTAACATCAATTGGTATTTAAGTTGAGACACTAAAGAATGTTCCCAAGGGACATTGTAAATTTATAAATGCGTTTGTGATTGTACGAGGAATAGTTATATCATGTTAGGCGTACTCATGATTTGTTATTGTTTCATGTGGACATGGGATATTATTTGTGTCAAGTTGACAAGGGGTGGATTGTAGTGGCTATTCCTGGTTGTCAACTTGACTACGTCTGAAATGAATTACAATCCAGAATTAGAAGGCTCACCTGTGGCCCTAATCTGGAGGCTGAGAGATACAAGTTTCTGACCTGAATCTTGGCATGGAGACCTTGAGGAATAGTGGCTACAAATCCCACAGGATTAACATAGAAAGCTCTATGAGTTCAAGGTCATCCGGGGTTAAAGGTGTGATGGCACACACCTTTAACCTGGGCCACACTTTTTGCTGGAGACATATATAAGGACATTGAAAGAAGGAAGGCTCTCTCTGCTTCGCCTGCTTGCCTTGTGGGACTGAGCAATTGCTGGATCCTTGGACTTCCATTCACAGCTGCTGCCTACCGTTGTTGGGAGTTGATTGTTGGGAGTTGGACTACAAACTGTAAGTCATCAATAAATCCCTTTACTACATAGAGACTACCATAAGTTCTGTGACTCTAGAGAACCCTAACTAAGACAGGACTGAATATTATTATCAGTGACAAGTTCAAGATTTAAAATATTCTTTGGTTGTCTTCTAAGAAGAGATATAAAAGTACTTCTTGATTGTGCTAAAAAATCTCTGTCCAATCTATATATTCAGCCCTCTGGAAAGAGTGCTAAGGCTTTTAACCCCAGGGTCAGTTTTGGATTCCTACACTTTTACTATCACTTAAAGGCATGGATCTACTGCTTTTTCTGAAACGTGAACTTCAGTACAGACCTCCAACAGTGGCAATGCCACCATATACTTGGGGTTGGTCTGCTGCTGTGTATACAGATGCTAATTTCTGAACCCCAACTTCTGGTTGCCCCAAGACAATCTTGCTCCTCAATTTAAAGCTATTGGTTAAATAAAAGTAGCTACAGCCAACTGGGAAGAATAGAAGTAAGCAGGGCTTCAGTTTCCGGGCAGGGAGTTGCAGGTAGGGACCACCTGGAGAAGGAGAGTAAGAGAAGGAAGAAGAAAGGGAGATGAGAAGGGGAAAGAGGGCAGAGAGAGCAGGAGGTCTCCCTTAGATGTGATGGACCAGGAACATGTGCCTGAGTGAAATGTTCCACCCCCACCCCAAGGACAGATATAATGATGGAGCAGAAATGACCCGGGTGAGACTCAAACAGCAAGTACCTGAGGAGCTCGGCTGGGAAGTAGCCAGTTCAGTGTTAGAAAAATAGATTAGGGGTAATTCCCCCAGTAATTGAGCTAAAGCTAAATATCTACCCTAGGTCTCACTCATTTGGAAGCTAGCCAGGGATAAAAGTTAGTATATTAATTTACAAACATATCTAAAAATTTTTATCTCCTTTTGTACACTTAAAAGATTCTTATAAGCTTCAGGGAGTAACTTGGATTCACCTCTAGCAGGTCAAGTGAACTCCAGATAAATGCGCCTAAGTTTTCCCATCTGCCTATGCCTGAAAGTGGGGTCTTTGATCTTGGGATTTCCCTACCCACAACTACCAGGACCTTAGGCCTGAAAGTTTCAGATATACCTTCTGTCCCTAATCTATCTGTCCCAACAGATTTCAAATCCACCACAGACTGCTCCAGTAATTCACCAGCACTAGGTGTTCCCTGGGATTTTGAGTCCTAGAACACTTGCATATAGCTAGCTCCAGGTGGCTCAGCCTCACAAACTATCCCAAAGCAGCCTGTAATTCCTTAACCCCAGAGGGTCTAGCTGAGCCTGGGCAAAAAGCGAAACAGCCTGTGCTCCAGTCTTTTTCTTCTAGGCTTTGGTCGTCAGCATTCCAGTGTTCTTGGATCCCCAACGACCAAGCCCCAATGTCAGCAGGAAGTAGTCACAGAAAGTATTGCATTACCCCTTATTATTCATTATCAACAAAGAGCTCGGATGTTAGGTCTCAAACCCGGGGACAAATGGCTATCTGATGAGCCTACTTGGCATATTAAAACAGGCCTGGCCACCAAGTTCTTCCATTACCCCTCAGTTCCTATCTGCCACAGGGTATGCCTGGCATACCCTGCTCCTCTATCATAAATTTCTCCAGCCCAGGGTCTTGGCTGACTTCTCCCCAGCTGTTCTTCCCTGTATAATCAGGCCATTTTGGTTACTTGGCCTATTTTTTGTCTGCTCTTTATTCTCCTGGCTCTCCTCTCTCTCCTTTCCCTTCCCCTCACATGACTTGATTCAGGGTCATATTCCCTCTAGACACTCCCAGAGTCTCTGTCTCTCTCTGTCTCTGCTCTCTCTAGGATATACAATAAATCTTCTCCTCCACTATAATAAAAAAATAATATTTTGAAATTTGAGTAAGTAAAACAATGTGCATATGGGAGGTGATTTTGTATATATAATATAATAAAATATAATATAATAATATAATATGATATAATATAATGAAATACAGTACAAATCTTGTCTGAAAGTGGTGTGAAAGAGCAGGGAAATTTATATTTGATTATAACTTTCTATTATCTGGCATACATTCACTCACACTTATCTTCATGCAACCTCTCCACTGGGCTTCACACTCCCAGCAATGCTATTTCTATATTGGATAGCTCTAAACACTGGAAGTTTCTTTATAGGTTGTGTGGACCTATTGTCTCTGTAACTTTTATTTTTATACCCAGCTACTTGTGTCATTTGGAGGTTGTACTGTGATGATTGACACAAGACAGAGGCCCTGTGCAGATGCTGCACACTTGACAGCATAAGGATGGTTTCATGATACTTTCTGGTGATCAGGGTGATGCAGTAGTCAACCTGTAAATGGTGGAAAAAGTCAGAGAAGGGCTCATGCTTTGAATTCCCATTTTGATTAAGAGGTGGATGTAGGATGAGGAATCCTCCTGTATTGGCCATGGTAGCATGAGTTGACCTTCCCGTCTGTGTTAAAGGGTCTTTTAGTCCACATGTCCAGAGGTGGGTGCAAGAGGATGAGTAAAGGAAGACTCTAAGAACTGGTAATGTGTGCATTACATTCTTTAGCATGTTCTCTAAACTACTATGTATATTTTCAAGTGCCTGAGTATATTTGTACTTTCTATCACCATCATGTAAGAAAAGCCCATTTGAATTATCTTAAAGTGTGCTTTGTTAAATGCATTGCATGTTTCCTGTGTCTGTTTATTTTTCCCAACCCCATTTACCACTGTTTTTATTTCATGTTGGATTATGTGGAAAACAACACTTGAGTATTTGTATTATGAAAGCTGGAAGTATATCAGACCCAAGAAATATTTTTTGAGAAATTGATACATGAGTTCTAGGCTATATCACTTCCAGCCCATCCACAATTCACAATCGTTCTTTCTTATTGTTGCTATTGTTACATCTATACATACATATATGTACAGATGTATATACAACAACCTTTTGAATCTATGTGGCATTGCTTGTATGTACACATATCAATAGGTCCAGAACTGACTACTATGACTGGGAAACCTCTGTGGGAGTTTGTCCTTGGAGGAATAATTCTCCCACTCTCAGCAACCACTGACTGCTTATAGACTGGGCTGACACAGAGACTCCTTAGCCTAGATCAACCTCTTCATCAGTAGGGAAATTTAAACTCACCTAGAGATAGGAATATGTGGAATTTTCCCTGTCTTGGTTGCTATGTCAGCTGGTGTCATTGTGCTGCTCTTGTTCAGGCAACCACATTGTTGAGAGTCACCTGTCATGACTAAGGGATACTCCGTAGCAGCAGGTGCCCTGACATCCAGCTCTTATGCTGTATCCTTCCATTTCTGTGGTCTTCCCTGAGCCTTAGCTGGGCACTGTAGATGCATCAGTTAGGGCTGGGTAACTCACAACACTTACTCTCTGAATTTTAACCAGTTGTGAGTCTCTGTAATCCTCTCCATCTGTTGAAAAAGGTGAAATATAAGGATATTTCTTCTTCTGTGAAATATAAGGATTAGCATGCACAATATAGTGAGAAATTAATTTTAAATAACTGAGATTTGTATTTAGAAGACAATGAGAAATTGATTTTTTTCACTTCCTCTAATACCAGAAGGCTCTTACTTGCTTTCATAGCTCTCCCATCAATAGAAGGGGCTGTACTCCCCCCCGCTTTTTTTCCACAGCAGTTCTCAGCCTATGTGCCCTGCTTTCTCCTTTGTGTCAACCCACCCTACTTCCTTTTTATTTTTATTTTTTACTTTTTTATTGGATACTTTCTTTATTTACATTTCAAATGTTATCCCTTTTCTCGGTTTCCCCAACCCCCGGATACCTCCTATTTCATCCCCCCTCCCTCTGCTTCTATGAGGGTGTTCCCCCAACAACCCACTCACTCCTGCCTTCCCGCCCTGGCATTCCCCTACACTAGAGCAACCACCGACCGCCCCACTCTCAGCAGCCAGTTTTCCCTAGGAAACTGAGGTCATTGTCACAGAACTGCCTAGGGCACTGTGAAAGTAGATGGGTGCAAACATAAGATGTGCCGTGATGAGTGAATATCTTCTTCACAAGTTCAAAACACTTAACACACGCTGGCTGTTTTGGATGTAATGAAATGTAAAAGCTTTTCGAAGAAAATAAATTGATTTAAAAAATTAAGTTATTAAGGTTTGTGTAGGCACTGTGAAGAACTATCCACATTTAGACTTAAGTTGCACACATTTATACATATTTTTTAAATGATCTATCTTCATGTCTTGTCCTCTTCAATGACAACTTTAGGACGAGGACTTTAGGAGTGTGGTAAAAAGGAGACAACAGTTGGAGACTGCAAAGTAGATGTAGCACATCAGATAGTTTATTTGGGGAACCCAGAATAAAGTGTCTCACACGTCTGCAGAGGTCACAGACTCTTCACTAGGTAGCTCACATTCCTAACTCTTTCAATTAGAAAATTTAAAGACTGTATGAGGATTGTATATTAACTTCTAATTTCCTTTGTTCTAGGGTCTCCCTGTGACCCTAGCTTCCTTCTGGCCTGTGTTCCCTGCAATGTGATCTCAAATGTCATTTTCCAGCATCGTTTTGACTACAATGATAAGACATTCCTCGACTTCATGGAGAATTTTCATAGGAAAATTGAAATTTTAGCATCTCCTTGGTCCCAGGTTCAGTTCAGTTCTATTTATATGTAAAAATATTATGTACTCTAGTCTGTACTCTCATCCTCCGGGAGAAGGTATTGGATCTCTTGGAACGGGAGTTGTAGGTGGTTGTGAGTTACATGATCCGAGGGCTTAGAACTGAACGTGGAGCCTCTGTAACAGCAGCACATGAACCATCTCTCTAGATCTAATATTTGTTTACTGCTTTTTTAGAGGCCACTAAATTTCTGGGTGTGGTGATGTAGCCTGAGCTGCATAGTAAGGTTCAGGCCATCTTGGGCTACCCTGTCATAAACACATCTAGACAGACAGACAGACCAAAACAAGAAAACTGCAAAGAAAATGCCAACCAGAAGTATATCAAGATGGTTTAGATGGCTTTAGTTTTCCTTTTGTTCACAAAATTTCTAGGCTATTTATTGTTTATTCTTATTTTTTATAATTACTAACCAATTTGTGAACTATCTGCTTCATTTAAAACTTAAGGGAAAAGATGATATGAAATAGAATAGAAAAAAATTATAGTATCAGAGGGTTTCAATTTTATCAAAGCATTTTTTTTGGAAAACAACAGCAGCAGCAACAACAATGATGACACTTTTTGGACTCTGTTGGGGATAGAGATTTAGGCTGCAGAACGCATTTCTTACTATGGTGCATGGGCAGAAGATGTTTCTGACCTATGCTGTACGACCATGAATAACACCTGTTTCTATAGATTACAAGGGCAAAATACATCCCACAAAACAATGGCAATGCAGAGTGAATAGTTACTCGCTTCAGTATTGGAGCAAGAAGTTGAATCAGACATATGAAGCACATTATCCAAAGCAGCTCTGGCTTGCTTTATTTCATTAAAAGGGTAAAGTAATATTTCATAATAAGATGGCAGTTGAGTATAGAATATCCCCCCACACACATTTGAGACTACAATCACATTTTTCTTTCCCATTTTCCCCATCTAGTTCCTCCCATGTACTTGACCCTCCCTTGTTCTCATTCAAATTGAAGATTTTTTTCTTTAAATTTTGTTACATATATACAAAGATACACAGCAATATATTAGTAAGAGCTGCCTAGTTTGTTAAGTGTTGCTTTTATGTATATGTTTAAAGGCTGATAACCTGATATTAGGTAACCAATTAGGAGACATCCCTTGATATTAGGTAACCAATTAGGAGACATCCCTTGACATTAGGTAACCAATTAGGAGACATCCCCAGAGAAGACTTAAACTCCCTTTCTCTGCAGTCTTTACTCATACAGGGGTGGAACCTCATGAGATTTCTACTTGGACTTTAGCATGTCTATTGGTTGCCATTTTTTTCAGGTGACTGGTGAAATATGCACAGGGTAAACTGGGATGCAGACTGCTTCTACCCCTGTTATCACTAGTTTGTTGTCTCAGAATTTTTGACTAGTCATTCCGCATCTCAGTATTCTCAACAGGACAGAGGAGATGGTAGTAGCATCAGCCCACACATTCCTCTGGAAAATCTGTTGTCAGGAATGAAAATGTGACTTGGGAGTTGCTGGACAGCCTGTGCACATAGTATATCTGGTCATTTGATCCATGCTGTGCCTGTTTCTCCAAAGCCAGGCATATAGGAGCACAGGGAGGCATGTGAAACTCACCTTTATGAAGTATTTATTGGACAGCTAGCTATGGCCTGGAAGGTTTGCTGATTGTATGAATGCATTTGTTTCTCTTCTAGTTGTGCAGCGCCTACCCTATTTTATACTATCTCCCTGGAATCCATAACAGACTCTTAAAAGATGTGACTGAACAGAAAAAGTTCATCTTGACGGAAATAAACAAGCATCAAAAATCTCTGAACCTCAGTAACCCTCAGGACTTTATTGACTATTTCCTGATTAAAATGGAAAAGGTACAAGTGACCTTGACTTGCTGCTTCACATTTGTGGGTGTTCTGACTTGGCTCATGTTGTCTTGGTCAAAGTGGGATGACCCAACTAATGTTCCTTCAGTGACAGATTCGTTGCTTGCGGAACCAATTCCTTAGGCAAATTGTATAGAATATTTGGGATTGTTAAGATTCTCAGTTTATTTAGAATTAGAAAGTTTATGTTAACTATGTTCTAGGTTAGTTCTTTACTTTGAGGCAGATGAAAACACATTCAAGAGTGATGAGAACATGCCATTCTATGTAAATGAATCTCCATGAACAGCAAGGTGTTATGACTTAGGGAACACAGGAGTTTTCTTTCAAGAGACTCTGGGAACTCTTTGCAGTTGAACTAGGCTTTGAGGAAATTCCAATTTAGATCAACAGGCAGAAAAGCTAGCGGATGGTAATTGTGATCATCAAGTGAGCTAACTTTGAAAAAGTGACATTAATTTGAATTATGGTGATGAATGTGTGGAATGAAGAGATAAAAATATGATAGAGTTTTTACGTGTGTAGTCTTGGAGACTTTAAGCATAGTAATGAGTCAACAGGTGCTAGAGCTAATGGTGTTTCTAATGCCTTGATATACATTATACTTGAAAAAGATGACAGAGGAATTAATTTCCTTAGCAGGTGAGAAGTGACTAACAAGAAAAACCTTGGAGTTTTGTCCCTTGGATTTTGTTAAAACTATGTGAAGGAATCTTAAGCTGTAACACTCTAATGTCTAGCTTTTCTACAAAATGCTTGCATCATATCATATTATTTTTATTACTTGTAAGTCTTTAAACCAACCAAACATGCATATAAACAAAACTAATTCATCTCATTTATAATTATTAGGAAAAACTCAATGAAAAGTCTGAATTTACCATGGACAACTTGGTTGTCAGCATAGGTGATCTTTTTGGAGCGGGAACAGAGACAACAAGTTCCACAATGAAATATGGGCTTTTGCTCCTGCTGAAATACCCGGAGGTCACAGGTATGATCAGGTGGACAGAGAAATGTCCAGTAGAAATGGGCAGACAGCACTAGAAACTGCTCTGCTCTTTCCTTGAATAGACATTGTATTAGCAACAATTGCATGAATAACGTGCTTACTTACCATTGGATGAATTCAATTCAAACTAGATCACAGAAAAGAACAAATGTAATAGCTAAGATACAGCAGGGAATAGAAGGGCAGTGGCCATTATTCTCCCTGGTATTATGTGGAATCATTATTGGGACAAACACAGAACAGTCTTCTTAGGGTCTGAATAGAACTAATATCTTTCTCACATATTTTTTCCAACATGCTAACAAATATTTGTTTTTTTCAGAATTACTTATTATTTAAGCATTTGTTAGCGTGTATTAAATTATAGGCAATGATGTGCTTCATTACAGCCTTTCCTTACATGCAAAACTATTGTGATTATTCCCCCATTCCTCTCTCTTCCTTCCTCTTCCCAACTGTTCCCTTTGGTACTTTCATGTCTGTTCTTTTCACTCCCTCAATAAACCAATAGTTTTGGAGGGGATGATGTAGACGTGTCATTTGTGGCTGAGTATTTAAAAGCATTTAAAAGTCACTTATTTTATCCTTGCTGTCTAATCTCTACAATAACCTCTATCAGTTGTAGCAAGAAGTTTCTCAGGCTGAAATCTGGAGTAGCATCAATGGATATCAACACAATTTTTTTTTTTTTTACTGATTTAAGTTTTATTGCATTATGATGAGAAAAGATACATGATTTCAGTTTATCTAAATTTGTTAACATTTAAAAACATATTTTAAGTAAACAGAATTAAATCACATTCTTGTTTCCCTTTTGTACCCCAACTCCTCCCAGAGACCCCCTTCAATATCTACAATACCCTTTTTGTCATATTCTTTGCAATTTATAAAATATTATAACAATAAAAATGAGTATTATAAAAGTTGTTTGATATAAAACAACAATCAATTTAACAGTATTATGTAGGTGCTTGTCTACGGCAATACTGAAAATACATACGTTTTTCTCAATATAAATTTTAAATAACTCCAATCATATTAACTGTATATTTTAAAATAATACATCATTACTAGTATTTCTTAATGAACATAAAAATTTAGAGTCTTTTTGTTTGTTTGTTTTGTATTTAGTAGAGCTTAAAATTTTGGCTCTTACTGTGGTACAAGCCCAAAATAAGAACAATTTTTAGACATTGGCTTTCATTGTAATAAGGCTGTACTTCAATGACCCTCACATCACCAAAGGATTTTACCTCCATAGTAGCTAAGCTAAGAGTTGACAGTTCTGCTGTGTCAAGGAATGAATTGTAGGCACAATTTTTGAATACAGACTTCCTGCTATGGTCAAAGCTATTTGACTTGAGTGTGTGACTTTATTCTCAGCCCACAGAGAAAGTCATTCACCAACTGTATCAATGAACAATGGTTCTGCTTGGAGGGTGGCACACAGACATTAGGTGAGGGTAAGAATCTGGTTCATTGGCTGTGTTATTTGGAAAAGCATTCATCTCAGAGAAGGAGTAACTTATAAAGTTCTCTTCTTCAAACTTGATACAATGGTTACAAACGTCAAGCAAAGCATTCAGTCTCACTCTTTGTTGTTCTCTTAGAAGCCACCTCTCAAATTAATTGTCTATGTTTCTATTGGCTGTATAAATACTTTTGAAATATGTAAGCTGTTCTGAAAACCATAGTATAGTATGTAAAAATATGAAATAAACAATCCTACTAATAGAGAGGCTGAGATAGGAGAAGCATGATTTCAAGACCATTATGGATTGTTTTTGTTTTTGTTTTATTTTACTTTATTTTATTATTTTTTCTTTTTTTTTGGAGGGGAACCTGGAAAAGGAAATATTGTAAATAAAGAAAACATCTAATAAAAAACTAAAAAAAAACCCCTGTTCTCTTCCCCCTCCCCCTGCTCACCATCCTACACCTTAAAAAAAAAAAGACCATTATGTGGTACATAGCACGACACTGTCACATACAAACAAGCAGAAAGTGTATATGGATTGTACAATATTGGGCCTATTTCTCCAGCTACCAAATTAGAGAGACCATTGGATGACAGCCAACAAATTTCTAGTTCCTCATATTTTTGGATTTCAATTCGGATATGTTGGTGATATTAATTTTCATATTAAGATATTAAGAAAAAGTAATTGTCATTTCCTGTTGTTTTTGTTGTAAGAGGTGGAACTAGGTTTGTGTGAGTTTGTTGAAAGATTACTTTCTTGCTTCTTCTAGGGTGTAGTTTTGCTCCTTATGTTGATGTTTTCCATCTATTATCCTTTGTAGGGCTGGATTTGTGGAAAGATATTGTGTAAATTTTGTTTTGTCATAGAATATCTTGTTTTCTCCATCTATGGGTAATTGAGAGTTTTGCTGGGTATAGTAGCCTGGGCTGACATTTGTGTTCTTGTAGGGTCTGTATGACATCTGCCCAGGATCTTCTAGCTTTCATAGTCTCTGGTGAGAAGTCTGCTGTAATTCTGATAGGCCTGCCTTTATATGTTACTTGTCTTTTTTCCCTTACTGCTTTTAAAATTCTTTCTTTGTTTAGTGCATTAGGTGTTTTTATTATTATGTGATGGGAGAAATTTCTTTTCTGGCCCAGTCTATTTGGAGTTCTGTAGGCTTCTTGTATGTTCATGGGCATCTCTTTCTTTAGGTTAGGGAAATTTTCTTCTATAATTTTGTTAAAGATATTTACTGGCTCATTACATTGTGGAGTCTTCACTTTCTTCTATACCTATTATCCTTAGGTTTGGTCTTCTCATTGAGTCCTGGACTTCCTGGATGTTTTGGGTTAGGAGCTTTTTGCTTTTTGCATTTTCTTTGACTGTTGTGTCAATGTTTTCTATGGTGTCTTCTGCCCCTGAGATTCTCTCTTCTATCTCTTGTATTCTGTTGGTGATGTTTGCATCTATGACTCCTGATTTCTTTCCTAGGTTTTGTATCTCCAGGGTTGTCTCCCTTTGTAATTTCTTTATTGTTTCTATTTCCATTTTTAGATTTTGGATGGTTTTGCTCATTTCCTTCACCTGTTTGATTGTGTTTTCCTGTAGTTCTTTAAGGGATTTTTGTGTTTCCTCTTTAAGAGCTTCTAGTTCTTTACCTGTGTTCTCCTGTATTTCTTTGAGGATGCTATTTATGTCTTTCTTAAGGTTCTGTATCATCATCATGATAAGTGATTTTTAGGTCTGAGTCTTACTTTTCCGGTGTGATGGTGTGTCCAGGAGTGGCTATGGTGGGAGAATTGGGTTCTGATGATGCCAAGTGACCTTGGTTTGTGTTGTTTATTTTCTTATGCTTGTCCCCCTCCCCCTGCCATCTGGTTATCTCTAGTGCTACCTGCCCTTGCTAAATCTGACTGGAGCCAGTCCTTCCTGTGATTCTGGTTGTGTCAGAACTCCTCAGAGTCAAGCTGTCTCTGGGATCCTGTGATTCTGGGATCCTGTGACCCTGGGCTTGTTAGAGCACCTGGGAGTGTAGCAGCTTCTTATGGGTGTTGTGGGACTGGCTGTGGAGCTTGCACCCAAGGTCTTCTCAGGACACCAGCCCAGAGAGACCAGAAAGAACCGGAGCCACTCTGCTGGTAGAGTTCCTGTGTGCCTGGTCCTGTTGGTCCCAGTTACTCCGGGTGATGGGACAGATGTTGGGTCCTCCTCACCTCTGATCCTGAGAGTGTCAGAGCGCCTGGGAGTGGAGCTTCCTCTGGCTGTTGTGGGACTGGCTGCGGAGCTTGTGCCCAAGGTCCGCTCAGGACACCAGCCCAGAGAGACTGGCTTATCTACTGCTTTTACTGCTCAATTTTATATTGTAACTTTTCTTCATTGCTGAAAATCCTTCCATTCATTGCGTGTACTACATTTTATTTTCATTACTCATTTATCTGTTGATGTACATCTGGGCTGGCTTCATTTCTTTGCTCCCCAGAGCAGTGTGTGTTTTCAGATTCCTTAATGATAGTTAATCTGAGTAGGGAGAGATGGCATCATTTTAACACTCCTTAAGTAGTGTTAATTTGCATTTTCCTGATGACTAGGGATGTTGAACACCTAAACAAATACTATTTATCCAGCTTTGTTTCTTCTTATGAGAAATTTATATTCATTTGTTGACTTGCAGATTGGCAGATTTTTTGTGTGTGTGTTTAATTTTAACAGTTCTTTGTCATTTCTGAACCTCAGTCCCCTGTCTGAAAGATAGTTGGCAAAGGTTATTCCATTCTGGGGATTCTCTGTTTACTCTGCTGTTAGGTTTTTGTTATATATATACAGAATCTTTTAATTTTACTTGGTTCTGTCTGTTGACTCTTGAGGCCAGTGTCCTGCAATCATAGTTCTGTTCAGAAACTTTGTGCTTACACCTACTTCTTGATGGGCATCTTTGATATTTTCCCTAGAAGTGTCAGAATATCAGGCTTTAATTAAAGGCTTTGATCCACTTTGGATTGATTTTTTGCATATGGCGAAAGACATGAATATAATTTCATTCTTCTGCAAATGGATAGGCAGTCTTTTCAACACTGTTTAATGAATAGGCTGTCCTTTATTCCCACTGCATGTCATATTGTGTGTGTTTGTGTGTGTGTGTGTGTGTGTGTGTGTATGTATGTATGTGTGAGACACTATTCTCAATGTGTTTATTTTGCTATTTGTTTTTCATTATGCTTGTTATTGGCATATGGAAAAGGCATTGATTTCATATGTTAACTTTTTATTCTATTACTTTGCTGAAAGTGTTTATAGTCTTTAGCCATTCTATGGTGGATCCATTAGTGTCTCACATACAGAATCTTGTCATCTATATATTATGTTTCCTCCTCTTGCAAAATAGAGGAATTTAACTCCCTACTTCCTATCACAAGTTGAAAAAATCAAGAATCATATAAGAGATAATTTCTTTTCATTTTATAAAAAACATGATTTCTACCCTATAAGCTAAAGTTCAAGAAGAAATCGCTCGTGTGATTGGTAGACACAGGAGCCCCTGCATGCAGGACAGGAACAACATGCCCTATACCGATGCTGTGCTGCATGAGATCCAGAGATACATTGATTTTGTTCCCATTCCTTCTCCTCGTAAGACAACGCAGGATGTGAAATTCAGAGGATACCACATACCCAAGGTGAGATGCATTTCATCTGTGCTCCTCATTAGTGAGTTTGCCTGCTAATAGTTAAGTAATGTGATCACAGATAGCCTGACCTTCTCCAAGGGTTCCAGAATCATACCCCAGGCATCACGACCCTTGTATTATGACTCTTCCTCTCATGCTCCTTTGCCTGACTTTTGTTGATACAGTTTTCTAATATGATTGTGTTCTAACAAACTTTTCAGTTCCCTGATATGTCCATACCACTCCTGCTTGTTAATCTAATCTGCTGTCTAAATCCTTGTTATCCAGTGGGCTTTACTGTTCTTATCAATTAACCACAATTCTGTATTCCCACCTCCCTCCATGTTTTCTGTTTGACTTACTTGGGAGAAGTACGATCTAATTATATCTTTCTTCTTCCTTGCTTTGGGGGAATTCACTTGTGAAGCTCAGTAGGTTGGTGTTATACCATACACACTGATATTGTTTTTACGTACATATCAGTCTACATAATTTATTTTGAGACTTGATTTTCTTTTGGACTTCAAAATAATATTCCAGCTCCAACCTCCTGAGCAATGGAGTTTGCAGGCTTGTGCTGCCATTTCCTACTTAGTTTTAACCAACACTTAGTATTTTTTTTTCTTACAAAGGAACTGCTTTATTATTCATGATATTTTATCAATAAATAAAATCACTTTATTCCAATTAACTCACAAATTTAAAATTTTGCACAGCTAGTTTTAGAAAGCGCCACAAATACATGCCTAGTCCTCATACTTGCTTGGCAAGCACTGTGTCCACTAAGACATCTCCCTGGCCTCTACATTATTAACATTATTGAATATTGATTAGCATTAGTTGGATTCCAAGTTTGCCGGTGATAGACATAACATCTTTCTGTCTGAAATTGTATTGGCTGGGTGTATGAGGAAATGTTTTGAGTAATTCATTAGACATTTTATTGTTTGATCCAAACATGCCTAATTCATGATGTCTTCAGAGATGTTGGTGATCTCACCCAGAAAGTTAAGGCTCTCTTACTCTGGTCATTCTGCTTCTGGGATATCCCCCATCCCTTTTGGCTTCTGTGAGCCTTCCATGGGAAGATTGTCACTGGTTCTTTTTTTTTAAAGGTTCTAAGCATTTTATTCCAGATTGTATGTTAAAGCATCAAAACTTTTCTTTTTAGAATAAAATCAATTAAACACAAACACACTGGCAGAGCCTAAAACACCCCTGTGGCTTTGTATGCTTTTAACAGAATAAACTGCATCTACAAAGCAAGATTTTCAATTTGGGTGGAAAACTCATTATTTTTAAAAACATTATCACATATAACATAGATCGTACAACTGAGACTGCATAAGTCATTGGTTCTTTAAGCAGGGAGACTAAAGCTATATAGCCAAGATATAGTCATTCAATCCTTTCCTCCTCAAACATGCCCTCTGGATAATTCTAAGATAACGGGAAAACCACTTTGTACTTTTTTTTTGAAGTAACTTCCATGTTACAGAATATTTGTAATTTTGCCCAAGTGCTACTCTAAGCACATGTGTGTGTATTTGGACTTGAGACCATCAGGTAGAGTATCTCAGCTGACTTTTATTTACAGGTCTCTACGTTCACTTTTATGTTTAGTCTTCTAATGCTTTCAACTTCATGTAGTAAGATTTCAATCTGATTTTTTAAATTCTAGAATTTATGTCTTTATTATTTCCATTTATGAATAACTTGATACTTTGTAGTATTTGGCTATATTAATGACAACTCCTGTGACTTAGAAATGCTTTGTCTCCTGTACATTCTTTTACAATGTTTTCTTCAAGTGCTCAAATATATTCATAATGCTATACTTAGAAGTTTTGTATGATTGCTCTAAATCTAGACAAGCGTACTCCCTTTCACATTGACCAATAACTTTTCATTCCTCATGGCTCAAATTCCTCCTTCTTCATGCTGACTATGGGAACGTCTTTCAAGGTGCTCCCCTGATAGAACTGAAGGTTTTTGAAGAAAATGCCAAGGAGGTATTGAAAATGACTCACATTTCATTCCAGAGTCAGTGAGATGAATTTAATTTTCTTTTCTTATATTGAAATAGATTTTTTTACATCCTATTTTTTTGTTTTTTAATTTTTATTAGATTATTTACATGTCATATGATATCTCCTTTCCCAGTTTCCCCTCCTAAAAAATAAAATAAAATGAAATAACCCCCCCCCCCCAAAACCAAAACCAAACACCTGTTTCTCCCCCTACCCCACCCTCTTACTAACCTACCCTCTCCCACTTCCTGTCCCTGGCATTCTCCTATACTGGGGCATAGAACCTTCACAGGGCCAAGGGCCTCTCCTCCTATTGATGACTGACTTGGCCATCCTCTGCTACATATGCTGCTGGAGCCATTAATCCCACCATGTATACTCTTTGGTTGGTGGTTTAGTCCCTGGGAACTCTGAGGGTATTAGTTAGTTCATACTGTTGTTCATCCTAAGGAGCTGTAAACCCTTCAGCTCCTTGGATTCTTTCTCTAGCTCCTTCACTGAGGACCCTGTGCTCAGTCCAATGGATGACTGTGAGCCTCTAGTTCTGCATTAGTCGAGTACTGTCAGAGCCTCTCAGGAGACAGCTATATCAGGCTCCTGTCAGCTAGCACTTGTCGGCATCCACATAGTGTCTGGGTTTGATAATTGAATATGGGAAGGATTCCCAGGTGGAGCAGTCTCTGGATTGTCCTTCCTTCAGTCTCTGCTCCATAGTTTGTCTCTGCAACTCCTTCCATGGGTATTTTGTTCCCCCTTTTAAGAAGGAACAAAGTGTCCAAACTTTGGTCTTCCTTCTTCTTGAGTTTCTTTTGGTTTGTGGATTGTACTTTGTGTATTCTGATCTTCTGGGCTAATATCCACTTATCAGAGAGTGCATACCATGTGTGTTCTTTTGTGATTGGGTTACCTCATTCAGGATGATAATCTCCAGATCCATCCATTTCCCTAAGAATTTCATAAATTCATTGTTTTTAATAGCTGAATAGTACTCCATTGTGTAGATGTACCACATTTTCTGTATCCATTCCTCTGCTGAGGGGCATCTGGGTTGTTTCCAGTTTCTGACTATTATAAATAAGGCTGCTATGAACATAGTAGAGCATGTGTCCCTATTACATGTTGAAGCATCTTCTGGATATATGCCCAGGAATCGTAGAGCTTGGTCCTCTGGTAGTATTATGTCCAATTTCCGGAGGAACCACCAAACTGATTTCCAGAGTGGTTGTACCAGCTTGCAATCCCACCAGCAATGAAGGAGTGTTCCTCTTTCTCCACAACCTCTCCAGCATCTGCTGTCAGGTGGATCAATGGAATAGAATTGAAGACCCAGAAATGAACCCACACGCCTATGGTCACTTGATCTTTGACAAAGGAGCTAAAACCATACAGTGGAAAAAAAGACAGCATTTTCAACAAATGGTGCTGGCTCAACTGGCAGTTAGCATGTAGAAGAATGCAAATCGATCCATTCCTATCTCCTTATACAAAGCTCAAGCCCAAGTGGATCAAGGACCTCCACATAAAACCAGATACACTGAAACCAATAGAAAAGAAAGTGGGGAAGAGCCTGGAGTACATGGGCACAAGGGAAATTTTCCTGAACAGAACACCAATAGCTTATGCTCTAAGATCAAGAATCGACAAATGGGACCTCATAAAATTGCAAAGCTTCTGTAAGGCAAAAGACACTGTCAATAGGACAAAATGGCAACCAACAAATTGGGAAAAGATCTTTACCAATCCTATATCTGATAGAGGGCTAATATCCAATGTATACAAAGAACTCAAGAAGCTAGACTCCAGAAAACCAAATAACCCTATTAAAAATAGGGTACAGAGCTAAACAAAGAATTCTCAACTGACGAATACTAAATGGCTGAGAAGCATGTAAAGAAATGTTTGCTGGGTGGTGGTGGTGTAGGCCTTTAATCCCAGCACTTGGGAGGCAGAGACAGGTGGATTTCTGAGTTTGAGGCTAGCCTGGTCTACAGAGTGTGTTCCAGGACAGCCAAGGCTACACAGAGAAACCCTGTCTCGAAAAAACAAAAACAAAAACAAAACAAAACAAAACAAAAATGTTCAACATCCTTAGTCATCAGGAAAATGCAAACCAAAACAACCCTGAGATTCCACCTCATACCAGTCGGAATGGCTAGGATATTGAAATAGATTTTTAAAAAATATAATTCAACCAGTTTCCCTTCCTCCACCTCTTCTCAGATCTCTCTACCTCCCTAACTACACAATTTTGTACCCTTTCTTTTTCTCTCTCATTAGATAATAAATAGGCAACTAAAAATAAAAACAAAAAAGAACCCAGTATGAACTAAAGAAAGAAGAATAGACCAAAACTAACAGGAGAAAATGTGCCTAAGAAAAAGCACATGAAAGACACATAGATGGAGAGATGCACAAATTGCACATTAGAAATCCCATAAAAACACAAAACCAGGAATCATAATGTATAAACCAAAGACCTAACAGTAAAACAAAATGCTCAGAGAAAGCATTAAGAGACAAAAACCAAAACAACCAACCAACCAACCAACCACAACAGCAACAACAAAAATCCAAAAGCCACACCACACCATGCTACACCACATCACACCACATCACACCACATCACACCACACCACACCACACCACACCACACCACACCACACCATGCTACACCACATCACACCACATCACACCACACCACACCACACCACGCTACACCA
>JADRCD010097554.1:0-21249 GCA_019843815.1 Montemys delectorum | reverse complement strand
TGTGTCATGATAAAATTTTAAACATGTGAGTATTTAAGTAAGTTATGAAAACGTGACTTTTCAGATATTTTCATTTTCTTTTAAGAACAAAATTCTAAATTGAGTTAGATGGGTGTATTCATCACATAGTAGATCCATTTAGATATTACATTCAAAGCCTAATCGGATTCTGTGATAGTTTCTTGTTATTGTTAAATATAGAATTAATGTCAGATATATCAAATTCAAATGTTTGTCCTGAAGAATCCTCCTCCCCCAAAAACCAGAACAAAACCCAAGTTTAATTATAAAATGGTCACCTTTTATTCAAACTAAAAGATTTTCCTAAAGTTAGGAAGCAATCAAATCAAGTAAGAATCAGGAATGTGTCTTAATTTTCACAATAAAATCTACATCAAATCCTATCATTATAGTAATGCTCATATTGATCATTTATTTATCCAAATGACTGTAGCAGCAGCAATTTCCCCTTATTCTCTGCTTTAGTACAGCACAGAGACAGAAAGAAAAAAATCAGCAAACTACAAATCAACAATGAAATAAAGTGGCAGAGCTGTTTGGGGAATTGGATACTTTCACTTACTAGCTTACTTTGGCCACCAGTGGTATTTTCATGAATAAAAATTTACAGGAAAGTTGACAAATACATATTACCCACAGATGGTTTGAAGTCTAGTTCTATATAAATATACATTATATAAGAAAGAAAATAGTGTGTTAGGGTGACATCCCTGATTTCAATCTCTACAAGTGTTGCTTTATTGTATTTCCTCCGTAAAATGGAGCAATTCAGCGATCAAAATTTTTATATAATCTGCTAAATGCAGGTAACAAATTTGATATGCTCTCTATGAAAATTATTTCCCACTAGACCTTCTTACCATTCTGCTTTCTCTTATTATTTGTTGCTTTTGTAATTTCTATATGTCAGAATTGGTTAGCTGATGATGCTAATGAGGCCAATGTCATGAGTCTAGTCCTTATATAAGCCATTTAGATTTGTACAAAGAAAAAGAAGTATATTTGATAGCTTCTAAAGCCAGAAACTGCAACTGCAGGCAGACAGGATAAAAATTTATGTCATTGGCAAGAATAAAAACCACAAAAGGGGCTCTCGAAAAATACCTAAAAACACTTGTCTTGATAGTAACAAATTCTTACTAGAAAGGAATTCTTTTTCATGTTCAGAAGGAGAGTACTCTTTCTAATGAGTTCACACAACAAATTAGGAGATTAGAGTGGAACATCACAATCATGCCAATTATGTATTAACATTTTCAGAATATATTAATAATGTATGTTTATATGTGAAAGAGCTTTATGCTCCCAGAGGGAAAAGAAGTAACATATGCATATTGTAGCACTTACATGCTACAATTATATATGCAGACAGGATAGTGTGTAATAGAGATTGTTATAAAATCTTAAACACAGATAAAGAGCAAAATATCTGTCAGTTTCAGGGATAGATGGATCAAGGTATAAAAACAAAAGTATTTCAGCAGGTAATTCGTTTTGCTTAGAGCACAGGCTAAGTGAGTGTTCATAGGGAAATCTCTATGTAGCCCTAATGAGTTTGGAGCTGCTCCATTTTTACTTTGAATTTTCTGGCTTTTGTTTTTTTGTTTTTGTTCAGAGGAATCTCAATGTATCATGCAATGATTCATCTGAAGAAAGTATAGAAATGGACTTGGGGAAGAAGAGTCTGGAGAAATTGTTTATACGATGACTAGTAAGAAGTAAAGCGAGCCTGGCATGGTAGAACATACCTTTAATCTAAGCACTTAGTACTAGGGAGGCAGAGGCAGGAGGTTCTCTGTGAGTTAGAGACCAGCTTGGTCTACATTGTGAGTTCTAGTATAGCCAGGACTACACAGAGAGATCCCTATTTTAAAAAAATAGTACACAGCTTATAAAAAAAGCAGTGACAATATGGATATGAATCTATTATAGAGATAAAAATTAATTTAATGTAGAGATTAAGAGTCTCTATTATAAAACAAATTCTATGGATTAGAACCATAGTTCTTTCATTTACTGTCTTTTGAATTTAGACAGTTATTTAATTTACCTGTATATCCACAGGTCCAACCTGAAACCGGAGATCAACATAGCCATAATTAATAGGACAGTTCTGAGAAAGATAGCCTGCCACATGCTAAGTGCAAAACACATAGTGAAGATGTTATCACCATATTAATAGCTATGAGTATGTCAATACACAGAAGCATCAAACAATCACCACTGAATGAAACTAGACAACTCAGAAGAGTAGTGGTAACATTTAAAGAACTAGGTTTTAGAAGATGAATGACTTTATTAGTAAAACAGTGTTTTCAGAACTGGATAAGTGTTGGGGGGGTGAGTGTGTGTGTGTGTGTGTGTGTGTGTGTGTGTGTGTGTGTGTGTGTTTGTAAACATACAGCTAGTGGTTGTAAGATCTGGTATGTGAAGAGTGAAATAGCAAACAGGGAGGTATAAACGTAATAACCCTCTGGGTTGAAAGACTGACTGGTTGTGAGGTTGGTGAAGAAGGCAAAGGGAAATAAGCAAAAGAGGAAAGAAGGAAATGTCAGAAGTAGATGAAGGGATTCATGTCCAGAGGCAAGAGATACAACATTAATAGAATAAATAAAAGTCGGATGTCATGTACTTGAAACTCCATAAACACCAATTGAAAATTTGCTAAATTATCAAAACTACTCTCAGTTTTACAATTCAACTGTATGACCTATCTATTTTTGATAAAACAGTATAATGACAATAATGAATAAGAACGTTTCAAGGTTCAATAAAGATATATCTCAATTGTTATGTTAATACTATCAATTTTTTATGTGGTTGCTTGATATTCCTGTAATTATCTATGGGAAATAAAATAAAAAAAACCTAGTCTGCCTTTGGTAATTAATATGCACAAATATAATAAATAACTCAAAGGAAAATAACAATTTCTTAAAATGCTTTACAAAGTCCTGGAGAGAAAACTTCCAATACAATTAGAAATACATTAGAAAGTGTTAAAAATATATTAGAAAGTGTTATTCATTTCTTTGTATGCCTCAATTTTTCATATATAAATTAAGATCCATATGCTAGAATATTTCTGCTTTATTTTCAGGTACTCATAAATTATTTTATTATTTTTACAAAAAAAATCTTGCTTAGTGAAGAAAACAAAAGAAAAGCAAGCCGTAATAAAAATACTTATGGGTAAAAACCAGTACTTTTATATGTCTTAAGAGGTAAAGTTTGCTATTGACAATGAGGGGTGGCATATGACAAACATTAATTGTGAACCTACTTGAGATAAGAAAGAAGGGAATCCATCCAGGTAAAGGACTGTAGATTGAATCTAGCCAATGTGTTCTGGTAAGTAACTTCTTTCAATCTGTTTATATATTATCTCCTCTTTGTAATGCAGCTTATATTCTACTTGTTCTCATTTGTGATAAATTTAATTTATATAGCTTGAACATAATATTATTGTAAGAAGAGTAAGGTACCTCTGAAATTCAACTTTCATCCAGTAGTCACTCAGATCTGTAATTACCATTTATGTACCAATTACAAACAAACTCAGAAAGACAAGAGAATAAGGAAAACATGAAACTAAAATTATTAAAAGAATGTTGTTTTCCCCTATAGTATAATTAAGCCAATTGCTTAAATTACAAGAAAATAAACACCTAAATCAACACACACATAGTGATTCTATAAAAAATAATCAAATATTTATAAAACAAACATTCCCCAAATTTAGTTGTTATATCTACTATGAAAAGATAAATGTTCAAATATCTAAAGTTCTAATCAATACAAAGGAGTAAGAATTGTCAGGTGGAGTGGGGGGTGGGGACATCCACATGGAGATGGGGTAGGGAGAAGGTATGAGATGTGGAACAATGGGGAGGGTGGACGAAGGCATAAAATAAAGAGTGTAAAAAATTAATTAATTAAAAAAATAATTTGAATAACAAAGACAAAAGAGAAATGAAACAAAAGTTATTAGAGCTGACCAGGAAAGAATGTAGAAGTACAAGAGAGATTGAGTCAACACAAAGGTACTTATTCACCAAGTTTATTTATAGTTGGCATTTTATAATGGCTAAAATTATACTTCTTGGCTAAATCCTTCACATGTTCACATGTCTTTAATTTTTTTCTTTTCATCCAATCTTCTCTGTCATTTAATTAGCGATTTATCTGTTAGCTACTTCCTGCTTTAATAAACTTAAATGGGTGTATCTGCTCAGCCATTTAAGGACTACTGTTTCACACATATTCCCAAATGGTTAATTTATTAAGCAAGAATCTGTTTAGTATTTCCAAATATATTTAAGGCATCAGAATTTAACATGAAAAATTAAATATGTTAAAATAGGACAACAACAGTAGACATTGTCTTACATGGCATGAATTGGAAAAGATAGTTTAATTTCCTTTTCCATTTATTTATTTACTTATTTGATCATTTGTTCATTTGTTTTTAGATCAAATAATTTAATCAATAGTTCACTCCATTCTAATTTATGTTAAGCACTTCCCCCCCCCAAAAAAATCACCACACATTAAATTTAGAAAAAATATCTGGTGAGTACTTAGTTTGACTTCAAATCTTTAGCAGAAAAGCAAATGATTGACTCATATAACATATTTTTAGAGCATGCTCAGAAGAACATAAACCTAAGACACTTATGGTATCTACTTTAAAAGCATGCCTGGGAATCTCAGTCAAGTGGTTTTAAGAATACAATAGGCACTGACTTAAACTACAATTTAGTCAAGTCTCTTTTAATGTTACACAACTTGCTGATTTTGAAATTGCTTCTATAAGTAGTTGTTAATAATAAGCCAAGAAGTACTAGCAAAGCAGGCATATATATACCTGTCTGAAAGGCTAATTCAATCCTGTAGTTATCATTATCTGTGTAACTTCTGCCAAGTTACATAACTGTCTCCTAGAAACCAAGATCAAAGTATAGAATTTGCGTGCTTATAAAAGTCTTTACATGTCACCAGGCTATTAGAAGCTATTAGATTATTATTGTTACCACTACCACTATGACAGTATAAAAACAAATGTAGTGCATGTTGTTCCTTGAGGAATGTCCACTATCATTGGTGATGTCATTGTTCAGGTATTAGTTTTGTTTTGTTTTGTTTGTTTGTTAATTGCTTGCTTGTTTGTTTGTTTGAGACAGGGTTTCTCTGTGTAGCCCTGGCTGTCCTGGAACTCACTCTGTAGACCAGGCTGGCCTCAAACTCAGGAATACACCTGCCTCTGCCTCCCAAGTGCTGGGATTAAACTCATACGCCACCACTGCCTGGCTCAGGTACTGTTTAAGCAGCCATGTTGATGATCCTACACATAGAGGTAATGTTATATGGACTGGGAAGATTATATTTATGTATTTAAGAATAAATGTATATACATATATATTCTTACATATAAATATACATACACACAGACATATGGGTATGCATATGCATGTGTGACAATAATTAAAAGGTAAGCTATGAATATGACAACAAGAGAGTGTATGTCAAGGGCTGGAGTGAGCAAAGGGAAGGGGGAAATGATGTCAACAAATTACAATAAAAATGTTATAAAATATATAAATACCAAGCACATAGGTAAACCATGTTTCCTAAAATAGGGCTTGGAAAAGAATCAGAATATTGTTTCCATTGTTTCTATGTCCCACTGAGTCATTTTCTGAGAGGTTAATAGTCAAAGCTTAGTAACTACTGCAATGGTTCTCTGAATTCCAATGGGTCTGGAATGGTACCTAGGCATCAGTATGTTTTAAAAGTTACTCAGGTGATGTCAACCTGTTTCTAGGTTGAAGCTACAAGAACATTACAGGACATCAAGTTACATGAGATGTAGCCATCCAAGGTGGTAAGATATAAATAAGGCAACTAATGAGCAGGAAAGACTGCTGAGGAGTACTACTAAATAGACCATGGGAATTTAGAGAGAAGGAGACTACTGTTATGGCAAATTAACAGTAGAAAGAACTCTAGGCATTATAACATATACTATATTTGTGATTTATTTTGAACATTCCTGGGAAGACTAAAAAACATCTCTATATGTATTGAAAGACAAGCAGTATGTAATTGCCCACTTGGACACCTGATATTATAGAAAAAATGTTAACATAAATATATATTTGTTTTTACATGAGTATAGCAAGCAAGATTTTACATCCCTGCTGGCTGCTCAGAGTTCTCTCTTATCTTCTAATAAAAACAGTGTAATTATTTGTAAAATATATAGTAACATCCTAAAAGGATTGGCATGTTTTCAAATTATCTATGAAGAGGCTTGTAAAAAAGTACATTAGTTAACAAAGAAGAATAAAGAATAAAACTGTTTAAAAAGAGGGGCTGCTCACAATAAAAATTTAAATGGGAAACCCGTAGCAAAGGCCATGTTAAATGCACAGCTTGCTATGAAACCAAGAATATTTGCAGTTTGTAACTATCTGATAAACTCGACAAACTCCTCCACTATTTGAGTCTCATTTTCAAAAGCATACACAGGTATTTATCATATTCTCTGGTGCTGTCCATATTTAGTATCATATATAGTAATAGGATGAAAATAATTTATATCAGGATAGGTTAGGGTGACAATTATAAAAAATGAAGATTTAATTCCTGGGATACCTTAAATAATAATCATCTTTATATAAACTCTATTCCTTCTCCTCTTTATTTCCACCCTTTCCCCTATAGGCATGCTGTTCAATGGCAACAATATGCCACTACTATAGAATTGATGAACATTATAGACATTCCAACCATGCCCCGCTATTACAGTTCTGACACATGGCTCAAAGACTGATTTCACAGCTAATCCTACTTAAAATCACTCTGCATGACTTAAACAGGCCTGTCTTTTGCTCTGGCACTTTGTCATTGCCTGGATGACAAATAAATGTTTATCCCTCCTCTGAAAATTTAAGCTCTAAATCCCACTTCATGGCAGTGTGATCTGGTGCCCATAGTGTTGTCCTATCAAAAAGAAACATCTGAGAGGTTGTGGCTATTCTACCTAGGAATCTAAGAGTATGAGAAGCAGAAAAGGACAAACCAAGGGAAGGCATTATCATAAGGGGACTGTGGGGGAAAGATCTCAAATTGGAGGCTAGAAGAGAGCATTAGAGCCCCTGGAACTGGTGTTACAGACATTTGTGAGCTGTCATGTAGCTTCTTGAAATCAGACCTGGGTCCTCTGGAGGAGCAACACATGCTCTTAACTGCTAAGCCACCAGCCCTGTGTTTTCTATTTTAATTACACAAGTGTAGCAGGCAAAAAAAAAAAAAAAAAGTTTAGCATTCTGGTGTCTGCACCATGATCGTGTTTACAGATGGAAAACATATCATGCTGAAATTTAGTCACCATATATTGAAAAGGCCATAGTGGTCATTAACATACTTTCATGTGAGTTAGTAAAGAACTTTTGCAGAAGAAAATGTCAAAATTGGCCAACTGGGACCAGGCTTGCATTTGAACATAAATGTATGAAAATGGGAATAGAGTTGTAAGATATTCCTCTCTAGGGAACAGTTTATCTTTGACAGGACACTTATTAACTACTTGAAAAATTGTAAGAGGTTTTGCATTTCAAGCTCAGTGAATATAACTCAGTAAGACTACTAGCTCCAAAAAAATGTATATCCTATGTTCACTTGGGAATTTACTGAGGTTTTATAAACTGCTGTTTCAAAAGTGTAAGAATCATGTCTATCTTACAGATTAATATTTGCCACCAGGCAAGTAGAGGCTATCTATAAATTGTTTTATTTGTGATTAAGACTTAAAATCAAATACTTCCTTTTCAGGAATTAGATAGGCAGGGACATAGATACAGGTGAAGTATACACTTAGGCCACATGAAAATTGCAAAACTGGCTGAGGAATAATATTCCGGGTCAGGAAAGCATTTATCAACTTCAGTCTACAAATACTTTTCATTTTGAAGCCTAAGTCTGACGTTCAGTTACATTATGACATTCTAGTATCTCAGCAGTTACACATTTAAGAAGTGTGATAGGAAAATAAAACATGACAGTAAATGAAATCTTCTATATTCATTATGATCTATGTCATAATTTTTTTGTTCTATATTATTGAAAAGACCATTATTGTTCAGATACAAAACAAAACACAACTAAACACACACACACACATACACACACACACACACACACACACACACACACACCATAGCCAAAACTATTAGCATAAGTTAATTCAGAGAACTTCTATAATATTCAAATTATTTCTTACCTCACTTGACATCATACCATGCCTCTGGCTGAAACTGCTAAAACCCAAGAATGTAAGTAACATACAACTTCCAAAAGGAGAATAACAGGAATCAGGAATATAGTCAGTAAAAGAATATAAATATACTGTTTTTAAATCAATTGGTCTGTTATTTGGATATATTCTTTCAAAACCATGCTGAAAATGGTTACTGGAAATTACATTTTAGCACTTCTGCGCGTGATTCACTTGCAGTTCTGAAGGTACAGGCACATTAAGACAAAATACAGGTGGCTTCTGTTACAGAAAAACCCGGGAGACTTCTAGTTTATTGTTGAACTCTGAGGGGATAATTTGACGAATTAGTTTTCCCATTCCCTAAGCTTTACAACTGAGTCCTTAATCAGTAAATAAAATTTTCATACCCAATCATTTTGTTTGCTTTCTTAAAAGCAACATGCCAATGTGGGCTTTAAATCAAAAGACTTTCCCTTTTCTCAGAGTTAACAGAAGAAAAGGGCAGCCTTTTTCAGTTATTGTATACCATTGCTTGGCATAGTTAATATTAATGCAGTACTTACCTTGTGTGGATTTATAGATTACAGGAAGCAGCTTTGCATTATATGTTTTTCCTACAGACTATGATGAACTCTGATGCAAATGTCAATACTATGAATTGCGGTTTACATTAACCATTCTCATACTTCTTCTAACAGATTCCACCATTTCTAGATAATACACTAAAGGGATCAGAAGGCTTCAAGGCAAATGAATGAATTTCCATAAATTTGAAGAAATCCTTGAAAAAGGGACCATGGAGATCTGCTCAGTCATGAATGGCAATAAACACAGTAATAATAAAAGTATTAATCTATTAAAATCAAATTCTAAGGAAGAACTTGCTCTGGATGGATTATGCCATTTAAAAGATGTATTTACAAATAAAAGTATATCACTTTTCAGGAAATAATTTCTCTACATGTGTTGTCCCATGTGTATCTCAAAAGCATTATTAAGCATTAAACAAACCCAAGGAGGCATAAGGAGTTTTACTCTCAGAATTAGGTTTAAGAGAATGCATCATCAAAGAGACAGCAGAAAACATTTCAGTTTAGGAAGAACTTATACGAAGTCAAAACACATTTTTGTACTGCACATTGCTTTTTCTATTACTGAATGCACACCTGTAAAATAGTCTTTACTCGGCTTAGATTAGTGGCCACTGAAAGCTATACAAAGAGATCTGGTAGTTTTAATTTTATTCATCATGTCTCTAGCTCAGGGACCTGGGGAAATACAGAGAAGTGCGCTGCATATTTATAAGGCCTCTGGGACCTTAACAGGCTTCCAAATGCCTTGTTTGTTGCAATCTGCTTGTCAAACTATTAAAGAAGTAAAATCCACACTCTATCCCCTATTGCATATGCAGATTTTCTCTGTTAATTAAATCAAAACTATATGATTGCAAGGAGAACTGATGGAAAACTAGTGTCTCTCCAGCTTCTTCAACACCTAGAAGACATAAAATATTTCTAGCACCAGACATTTATTTAGATAAAAAAAATTGACTCTCACGTTAAAAAAAAATGTTAACCTTGATTGATTACTAAAGCTGTTCATTTAAAACTTTAGAGTTAGCTAGTCTGCTATTAAAATGTTTTCGTGTCACTCCATAATTATAGCCACTGTGATATAACTCTAATTTGGTATGTACTTATTCCCCTCTCAGATCTTAGATGTTAAACACATAAAAGGCCCAAGCTGCTCTTACTGCTCTTCTGTTCTTCTTCTTTTTCCTCCTCCTCCTCCTCCTCCTCCTCCTCTTCCTCTTCTTCTTCTTCTTCTTCTTCTTCTTCTTTAATGTGATATTTAAGTGTAAACATGTATTCCAGGATTTTATACTTAGTGAAGTATCAGTATGAGAGGAAACAATATATACCTGTGCCTATGTCTCTTTGAACACAATTATAATGTAGACAAAGAGGTACTGGAAGCTCCCTTAACTACATCCAAGTCAAAGGGAAGGCTGACTCACTGATCTTTCTTCTTACTGGAGACTTAAGCTCTAGGTGATTTCTTCATAGTAAGTCTGTCACCCGACTAGAAATTCTGGGGCTAGCTTGAGAAGCATATTCTTCTACATACTCCCAGTTGACCCATTCTTCACATGTTGTGCTGGACAGAAAGAAGTATTCATTATCCTTTTGAATCTGGTCTGCTATTAAAATGTTTTCGTATGTTATCTGAGGCTAACCCCATCACTAGTAAGGAAAAATGTTATCAGTTAGAACTTCACATAATCATGTATTTTAGAAATAAGGCAGGGTGGGAATTTACTAAGCAGTCAAAGTTAAAATAAGCCAGAAAATGTAGTTCCTCTTACTCTATGTTTCTTATTTGTTTGTCAGCTTAGATTACATAATGAATTAATGGCACATAAGAAAGACAGGATTTCATGTTAAAAACCAAAGTCATAGGATGAAAAAATTAAGGAGTAAAAGATAGACTAACAATAGGAACTAGACTTCTAGTACAAGTAATATCAAGAATTAGCTGCATGTTTCCTTTATACCAGTTCATTTCTACTTTGTTTTCTTTTCTCTCCTGAAAAGCCAGGGAATCCCATTTCAGAGTTTAGAGACACTATGGAAGCCATCTCATACCTCCCTTCACCTCACAGAGGAAGAGACCAAAATCAAGAGAGAATTAAGTCAGTTAGTAAACTGCAGAGCATAGATGGGAACTTCCTCTTGTTAAGAGTCTATCTTATATTAATAAGAAGAAATAAGAAACATGGCTAGAGCCTTGTTAGAACCTAGTTTTGTGGAGTTCAGCCAGGTATCTTTTCAATATACTGAAAAGCTTGAAGTAGTGTAGGCCTAGAGGGACCTTGAACTCAGTTGTGCACTGAGTGCTCTGCAGACATGGCATGTGATTATGGAGGAAAATGCCCACTGTCTTTTGTTTTCGCCCCGAATAGGGAGCTGTTATATGAAAGTGAAGGTGCGCAAGTCTGATTGGGAAGTGAAATGATGGGCTTAGGTCCGTAATAGCAGGGATTCTGGGCTTAGGTCTGTAATAGCAGGGATTCAAATATATATATATATGAAACCTGTGTCACATTGGTATGGTGATGATCTGTTTATGGAAAATTTGAAGGCAGCCAGACTGTGACACAGCCTATGTAATTAGTTATTGAGAGGGATAAGGCAGGCAAGCCTGAACAACTTGGTAAATCCAATAGGGGACGTGGGACCCTAAGTAATGTAGCTCAGTAGAGTACTTGCATAGTACACGTGGTACCTGGTATCAGAACACCAGTCCTTGGGGGGAGGCGCTGTTAATTGATACGTTTTTGTTACATCTTCAAAAGAACAAGTAATAGAATTCTTAGTGTTTGAATAACTGAGGTCTGTGACCTAGCCAAAAGGATAGATTAAATCAGGTATTTGAAAATACAGAGACTTTTGAATGCCCACATCATTAATATAACATTATGGGAAAGAAAAAAATCCACTAAGCCTCAAAAAGACTTGGGGGAAGAGTTACTGGCAAATCTCCTAGTTAGTTTCAGCTGACAATTAAACATACCCTAGAGTTATCTGAAAGAATGCCAACTGGAGTGTTTGCCTAGATCAGAGTGATATATAAGCATATCAGTGAGGCATTTTGTTCATTGGTAACTGATATAAGAGATCCCAGCCCATTGTGGCCAGTACCTTTTCTGAATAGTATAAGAAAGCTATCTATGCAGAAGATAGAAAGCACGCCATTAAGCATCACTCCTTTGTGGTTTCTGCTTTAAGCTTCTGCTTTGGCTTCCCTTAGTGATAAGATGACCTGTAACATGAAATAAATCTTTTCCTCTCCATGTTGGTTTTGGTCAGTGGTTATTTGGGGGGGGGGAGGTATCAGTGTTTTATCAATGCAAATAGATAGCAAACAAGGACAAGTGAACTGGAAAAGGTTCCATATTGTATGATTTCAATGGCATGGCCTTATGAAATAGGCAAACTATGGGTACTGTAAAATAATCAGTAGTGGAGCTTAGTAGTAGACAGCCTATCTATCATACTCAGGACTCTGGATTTGGTCATTAGACTCTGATAAAGCACCTCTGAACAAAATAAAAGTTCACTGCTGCCAAAGACTCCAAAGACTACCACAGCAATCTATGAATGTACAAGGTAAGGAATGAACTGCAATGTAAACTATAGACTTTAGTTAAAAATACTACCTAAGTGTGTTCATCTACTGAAAAAAAAAGTAACGCAACCTAATGCAAGGCATACCATGTACTCATTCATTCTAAGGATGCAATTTTACTTGTCTGGTTTTCTTTTATGGTTTTTCATATAACTTTCATATAACATTGACACTGAAAGAGGAAACAATATTTAGATTCCCTGGTAAGAGAACAGAGCTTGGCAGAACTCAAAGCACTGTGTAGTTCAACTTCATTTTTACAGATGAGGAATCAGAAATAGGAGGACAAATGGGTTTTTAAATTGACCATATAGGTTTTTGTGAGGTCAGAATTTGAATCCTTGTCTCTCTGGAAAATTAAAAATGAAGAACACAGCCACACACAACAAAAACGAACATTACCTCAAAGCAATAGTCCTGGACTATCACAGCCTGTAATTTAGGTACTTGTTATTTCATTTCAATCTGTTTTTCTACCTTTAATACTTTCAACATCTGCTCATCTAAACTGCTCTTTTCCTATGCAACACACAAGGGACACCTTACATTTTCCAGGAATATATTCTCAAATAATGGCTATTAAAGTGTAATTGACCCACTCATATCCAAATTACTTAATATCATACTGAATTATGATCAATAGCATTTCTCCTTCGTAGAGAGAGTTAAGCAATGGCCCGTGGAGGTGAAGACCACTGTGTTTCATTTTGTATGATGATATAGAGAAACTTGCAAAAATTGCATACCTAAAATCCTGTTTGAAGACTCCTGAGACTCCGCTTAGGAAAGGAGTGCTAAGAATGCTAAGGGAGACAGTTCAGAACTCTAAATTGTTTTTCTGCCCTAAGTGTCATGTTAGATATTTCATGAATTTATACTAAGAAACTACAGATGGCTAGAATTTTATGACTAATCAATATATATGCAGCTTAGTTGTGGAAGGGCTTCACTGTAGTGATTAGCAAAGTGAGGCCTGCCTTTGTCACCAAGTTGCCTAGTATACATGCTTTTAGGACAAACAAGTTCACAGAAAAGGGAAAAGAAAATGAAGTAGTTTAAAAACTAGTACTGAGAGGGAAGTGGTGGTGCATACCTTTAATCCCAGCACTTGGGAGGCAGAGGCACGAGGATTTCTGAGTTCCAGGCCAGCCTGGTCTACAGAGTCAGTTGCAGGACAGCCAGGGCTACACAGAGAAACCCTGTCTCGAGAAAACAAACAAACAAACAAAAAAACAAAACAACACCCCCCCCAAAAAAAAACCCTAGTACTGAAAATATGATTGAAAAGAAAAACAATCAATGGTATTTAGACATTGAAATAACTCTACTGATGTAGGGTAACTCGTAGTTTCCCTTTGGTAACTGCAAGTTGTAACTATCCAGTCTTAGTTTTTAAGATGTGTTTGATGAACTAATGAACTTAAATATATACATATAACATCTATTTAGTGTGGTTTACATAGTTTAGACCAAAAAATGAAAGTTTCTCTCTACACACACACACACACACACACACACACACACACACACACACACATACCCCTTCTCCATCCATAGTTATATTCACAGTTTGAGTGTCAATATTCCATCTGCTTTAAATACAAGTCAAAACTGATGATGACTAAAAGTAGTTCTAGCTGGCCATGATGTCAAGACCAAAAGTAAGAACGTGCATTTTTTGGTATAGTAACATATTCTAAGGATTCATTAAAAAGCCCAAAGTAGGATAACATGGAAAACCAAGTACTGCTTCAGTACAAAACAACATTATTATGCTAGTTCCCAAGCATGGTCATTAGTAAAAAGGCTTTCTATAACCACTTACATGTAAAACTTACCTATGGGGGCTGGAGAGATGGCTCAGCGGTTAAGAGCACTGGCTGCTCTTCTGAAAGTCCTGAGTTCAAATCCCAGCAACCACATGATGGCTCACAACCATCTGTAATGAGATCTGATGCCCTCTTCTGAGGTATCTGTAGACAGCTACAGTGTACTTACATATAATAAATAAATAAATCTTAAAAAAAAAAACCCAAAATTACCTATGTACCAGTATACTATGCAAATGAGATGATAAACCCTCTAGACCTATTTCACATATGCTGATAAAAACCATATATCACACTATTATTTAGACATGTCATGGAAGTATCAGGGTTTAAACTAACCTCTACCATTAAACGCATATGAGACTATGGGTGTTTTTTTAATTGTGTCTGAGAATAGGAAATCAGAGAATGCATTTAAGAGGACTGGCTAGTAGTTTGTATTCAACATAAGTTAGTTTCTTTACAAACAGGTCATTTTTATGACATGAGTCATTTACTTTCTAAGCTGAAATACTTATGTGAAAAACTGATTCAGAATCCTATCACATAAAAAAAGGTATTCTATCATCAGTGATTGACAAGATAGGCATTTCTTTGCTTTCCATGTTTACTTATTTTTCTATAAATCTAAAAATGCAAAAATATATCTTTATGGAGTATAAGTTACATATAGTCAATTCATGTTACAGTCCTATCTTGCAGTATTTCTGGTCTCTTTGAATTATTTTCCTGTCTTCACTGGTATTTTCTAAACTCATTAATTTATTACCCATGAACTTAATTAAAGTGTTGTTTACTGATACTCCTTACAGATCATTAATGAAATGTTAATTAATTATACGCCTACTACTATAAAAATCTCTAACACAATAAAAGAACCTCTCCCATCCCATTATGGCTTAGGTTTTATTCTATAGTCACTTCACCAATGTTTGTGCCTAATACAATATCAACCTATTTTTAAAATGACTTAAACTTTATGCTACAAAAGGTTTTCTATCAAAGCAAATTTCAGTAAAGTTAATCAATGTATGATTTTAAGACTTTACCAAATGAGAGAGCAGAGATGATAATTATTTATTCACAAATAGACATTAGAAGTTTTCAAATATGGGCAGGCTATTTTATTATTTAAATACAATGAATACAATATTTTTCAGATATAAAGTATGGTACACACGTGCATGCACACATACATATACATAAAACACTCCACTCATACACAGCAAAGTATAGGAAACAGTAATGCATCAGAGTTAAAATCTGATCTGAACTTAACTGTGTGGTTTTCTGATGCTTTATACAAAAGCCAATTGAATGGTCAGGGTACAGATTCAGAAGTTTTACTGCATTCTCAACTAGGATAATGACATCAGTCAGAATAATTGGCACCATAGGAGCACCCCCATGGTGATAACCTAGAAAATTCTACTGGGCTCTTGTGGTGGCAGACAGCTTCTCAGATGATAACAGCAAGTCTTTTCAAACAGAGCTGGGATTGATCAATACTGTAAAGACTTATTTCTCATTGATGAATTACTTTGCTGTCTTTCAAATACTTCATTCAGATATTTCTGGAGGAAATTGTTAGTTCTCTCTCTCTTTTTTTAACTTGCCAAACAAAACTTTAAAGAAATTCAAACGTATAGTAGAACTGTCTTTTTTTTTTTAATTAGGTATTTTCTTTATTTACATGTAAATTTCTCCTTTCCCAGTTTCCCCTCCAAAAAACAAACAAACAAACAAAAACAACAAGAACAAACTCCTGTTGCCTCCCCCTCCCCATGCCTGCCACCCCACACTCTCCCACTTATTGGCCTTGGCATTCCCCTACACTGAGGCACAGAAACTTCACAGGGCAGAGGACCTCTCCTCCTATTGATGATCAGCTTTGCAATCCTCTACTATACACATGCTACCAAAATAATCAGTCCCACCATGTATAGTCCTTGGTTGGCGGTTGGATCCCTGGGAGCTCTGAGGGTACTAGTTAGTTCATATTGTTGTTTGTCCTAAGGGGCTGCAAACCCTCCAGCTCCATAGAACCTTTCTCTAACTCCTTCATTGGGGACCGTGTACTCAGTTCAATGGATGGCTGTGAGCCTCTACATCTGTATTGGTCAGGTATTGTCAGAGCCTCTCAGGAGATAGCTATATTAGGCTGGCTTGTCCTTCCTTCAGTCTCTGCTCCATAGTTAATCTCTGCAACTCCTTCCATGGGTATTTGATTCCCCCTTTTAAGAAGGAATTAAATGTCCACATTTTGGTCTTCCTTCTTCTAAAGTTTCTTGTGGTTTGTGGGTTGTTCTTCCTGTATTCTGAACTTCTGGGCTAATAACCACTTATCAGAGAATGCATACCATGTGTGTTCTTTTGTGATTGGGTTACCTCACTCAGGATGATACTCCCCAGATCCATCCATTTCCCTAAGAATTTCATAAATTCATTGTTTTTAATAGCTGAGTAGTACTGAACAGAACTTATGCAGATACCACATGAACAATGATCCAAGGCACATCATTAATGGATATTATAATCCTGTCTTATCAACTTACTCAATCATTCATTCAGTCAAAATTTTCTATTATTCTTTATGCTGTAAAAGGACTGGTTCTAGACACTCAGAGAAATACAAGGGTTGTTAGCAGTCTCTGCACATAGATTTGTAATCCTGTGGCGTACCTGTTAACTTGGTGCTTATTTAATACCTGAATTAAATAAATATAGGTAATAGATCTACCCATTAATTTTATATCTTAAAGATATGCAGTATCTTAGGTAACACTAAAATAGCAGAACACATGGATGATTATATATGTATATATGTATATATATGACATATTATATATGTTATATATAAATCTGGTGCAATTCACACTCTCTCCAAATTATAGCATCTGTTACATTTTACATATAAGATATATTCAATGAAATAATGGAATTTTCTAATTATGCTTTTTTTTATCTCTTCTTTCTATGAGCATTTGGCCTGCATTTATATCTGTGTGCAAGTCAATCGAGGCCAGAAAAACACGTCATATTTTCAGATACCCTGGAAGTGGAGTTGTAGGGAACTGTGAGGCACCATGTGGGTTCTGGAAATCAAAGCAGCACAGAACCACTGGAAGAACAACTAGTACTCTTAAACTCTTAGCCATCTCTCTAGCCCTGCTTTCCAATTATTCTTAAATGCCATTTTCTTTGGCATTTTTTTTTAAAAATGCCAATTCTTTCAGGTTATGAAGCCAGCAGAAACAGCAATGCAGAATTCAATCATAAAACATGGGAGATGTTTTATAATAATACTCTTATAGTTATCATGTGGAACTCTAGTAAATGGTTATTCAAAAGACAAGTAGTTAGGACATTTTTGGTTCTCCCAGTAGTCTCAGATCATAATAACTACGTCAGGATGTCAGAGAAGGGATTCTAGCAGCATATTGAAACAAAGGAATGAACTTCGGAGTCAATGGGTAGTGGTGAAACCTTTTCGCCAAGGCATTACTTCTAGACTTCCCTAGGTCAAATCCCAATTCCACCACTATGTTGAACAACTGTGGGTAGCTAAGCTGTATGGATGACAGCTTTCACGTCATGTAAAATAAATGTAACTATCATGTGTAGTGTAGCCAGGAATAGAATTAAAATGTTTACTCTTGAATAGTGGTTAAAAGGGAGCCTACCATATAGAAATATTATACAAATGCCCATTGAATAATTTTGTGTTTTGCTTTATTCTATTTACCACCTATTCTCCAACTTCAGCATCAGTTTAACACTTCCTCTTCCTTCTGTATATGTATTTCACTTGAATTATTTACCCTATCAGGAGTTTTATCACAATCATTGTATACATGATCCTCCATTGTAACACTGAATTCCACAAACTAGACATTTTATTTTGTCATCACTGTTGGTCATCTGTCTGATAGCGCTCAAAAACATTAAGTGTTGCTTGACAATTTCCACTTGCTGAATTGACAACAGTGAGAAAGGTGACATTTCGTGACATTTTATAAGTATTTGTTATCACCCTGTAAGACTACAGAAAATAAACATAAACTTTTACATTTTTATGGAGTTTCATTTTTGAAGCAGTCTCACTTCAGGGCCCACCATGCCTGAAGTCAGCTTAGCTGAAACTCAAAGCAATTCTTCCCCTGCTGGGGCTCCTGAGACACAACACCTGGCTTTAATCCCTACACGTAAATCGTAAATCTGGTAAACCTGAGAAAGAAATGGCAAACAACTGTCCCAAGATTACATATTTGAGAGAACTAGATACATAACTGTGAACTGTGTGTTCTTTCCCAATGGACCGTAGCACCTCTGAAACCATTGCTTGATGTGTTGCTAATTTAGTCATTTTCAGGTGGCTGATAAATGGCATAATAGTCATCACAGTCCCAGTACCATAGCCCAGCAAATCGGAAGCACTGTGTGACTTTGAACAGGGCTTGGCGAAATGCGCATTTCATGTGAATTAGAATGAGTTAAAACTAAGCCAGAGCACATTGTTTTGGAAGTAGGTAGAGCGTAAATAATAAATAAAATAAATGAAATCCTTTGTAAATGAAATTACTCAAGCATGTGTAATAGCACAATTCAAGGGTCAGTAATTTGTTTCATTTTACAAATTAATAACAAGGGGTAAAGTAGAAGAGTGGGCTACTCACAACATAGGGAGCTGCCAAGAACAACACTGTCAAAACGCAAATTGGCCAGAAATCAGAACTTGCATATTTTCTGCTGTAACTCTTCAATTATGGTAAATTGTCAGACCTAACAGTGCTTAACTTTTTCAGGACACAATAGTTTATTTTGCAAATGGCTCTAAATGACATCCAAGTTCTTTCATTTAGTAGCTTTATTAGAGTTACAAGCCATAAGGGAGCAAAGAGCTTACTCCCTTATTGGGCAGAAGCCAGCCAGGGATGGAGGTGGGTTAGAAGTTGAAGTAAATCTTCCCAGGCAAAGAAACTTCATAGAGGTCAACTTCAAGTATTGTGCTTGTACTTAAGTCTTGGAAGCCCCATGGGCATTATCTTACACAAGTAAAGTAACAGAGTTTGATGTTTTAAGTTCTATGTTATGCATGTAGAGTTCTCAGTATATACACCAGGGACTATCTTCCCTTCTATGCAGGAATTGACGCACTGTGAGTTTTCTATTCCATTAAGTAAAACTAAGTCCTCATTTTATTCAAGCATTGCTTCTGAGAAAAAGAAGTTTCAGAAATGTTATTTCACGGACAAATTTATTTCTAGTCTGAGAAGTTAATGGGACTTCTTAGCAGTGACACTTGGAGGCAGGCATGCTCTTATTTCTAAGGACTGTTACTGTTCATTTTAATGAGGACACAAAGTCCCAAAATGTTATAATAAACTAAGGATACTATAAAGGTTGGTGGCCAGAGACTTGTTCTTACCGGTCTTTCCCTGTAGGCAGAGTAAGTTATGATTTATTCTTACAGAAAAAAAAAGAGGCAGGTTTAATGAATTAAAATATTATGCAGAAAGTGTGTGTGACAGATGGCAAAGCTGAGCAACATTTACTGCAATATTTAACTTGGATTCAGCTGACGCACCCCATTACATTTCATACACAGTATTCTTATTATTGATAACTGGGAAACTGCAGATTCTTAATGTGTAAAAGTCAGATGGAACCATCGATAATTGGTGAGTTAATTTATAATACAAATCAATTCTCTGTTCTGTCCAAGTGGCAGCATCCTGTGTAAGAGAATCAATTCCTTTTGTATGTGCATGTTTCTGATGAAACACATAAATTCTTGGATTGATAGCAAATATTGGAAAGCTTATTCTTGTAAATTAGCTATACTTTGAAACCTCAAAGTAAGCAGTCTGTTCTCTGCTATGGAATCTTAACTACAGTAAAGGATGTGTCAAGAAATAAGCTGTGCTATATTTCAGGAAACCAACAGAAATCACATTTCATGTATACTGTTTTGGCTCAAAGAATTAGCCTGTCACCTTTGACAGATGCAGCAAACTGCAGTAATTTTTCTTTAAAGGTAAAGCCAAAATTGATTTGGCAATTAAAAGCTTATGCTGGTGAAAGAAAATGCCTACCAACAGGAAAACATAAAAGACTGTATTTATAATAATATTTTTATACTTCGCCAAAAATGTGAGATGCTTTATCAAGATAAAGGGTGAGCTCTGTCTTTCTTTATAAATTTTCTTTTCCTCTTACTCTGCTTTAAAAAAATTGATCATGGCTGAGAATTACATAAGTGTAGATGTTACAGGATATCTAGCATCCAAAGAAACATTTGTTCAGATGGAAACAGCATAGCTTGCTTTATATATTAGAAATCTTGCCAGATGTCCTGGCAATCTTCCAACAAGGATGATGACAGTCATTTCACTAATTCTCAGGAACTGCACATAAAGATAATACTGTCCAAACTGAGAGTGAATGAAAGTCACACTTTAAAAATCCATTATCAAAATAAATGCTGGCAACACGATCCTAACCAGAAAACATAATCTGGAAGAGAAAAGAAGAAAACAACCAGTAACTGTTCTAAGTTGTGGAAAGATTTGTTAATCTAGAGCATATATGTGTCAAATAGACAAGCAGGAAAATATTAGAAATGAGATGGAGGGAAATGAGAAGTGAATATGAGTAAACTTCTATGAAATATGTGTATAAAACCTGGAAAACAATTTTAAAAAATAAAATATATACAGAATTTGTACTATAAACACCTTAGGATAAATGCTTTACCATACTCCACATTAGATCTCAAGCCTTGAGCATAATGTTTGGCTCATAAGTAACCAAATAATATTCATTAAGAATGATTCAAATCTTCTCTCTCTCTCTCTCTCTCTCTCTCTCTCTCTCTCTCTCTCTCTCTGTGTGTGTGTGTGTGTGTGTGTGTGTGTGTGTGTGTGTGTG
>JADRCD010097552.1:0-37077 GCA_019843815.1 Montemys delectorum | reverse complement strand
ACACAATGAAAGCAGTCCTAAGAGGAAAAGTCATAGCTTTAAGTGCCTCCAAAAAGAAACTGGAGAGCATATACACCAGCAATTTGACAGCACACCTGAAAGCACTAGAACAAAAAGAAGCAAATTCACGCAAGAGGAGTCAAAGGCAGGAAATAATCAAACTCAGGGCTAAAATCAACCAAATAGAAACAAAACGAACTATGCAAAGAATCAACCAAACCAGGAGCTGGTTCTTTGAGAAAGTCAACAAAATAGATAAACCAGACTAACTAGAGGGCACAGAGACAGTATCCTAATTAATAAGAACAGAAATGAAAAAGGAGACATAACAACAGACACTGAAGACATTCAAAAATCATGAGATCCTACTACAAAAGCCTATACTCAACAAAACTGAAAAATCTGGATAAAATGGACAATTTTCTTGACAGATACAAGGTACCAAAGTTAAATCAAGATCAGATCAATGATCTAAACAGTCCCATATCAGCCAATGAAATAGAAACAGTCCTTAATATTCTCCCAACCAAAAAAAGCCCAGGACCAGAGGGGTTTAGTGCAGAGTTTTATCAAACCTTCAAAAAAGACATAATACCACTACTCTTCAAACTATTCCACAAAATAGAAACAGAAGGTACTCAGCCAAGTCATTCTATGAAGCCGCAATTACTCTGATACCTAAACCACACAAAGATCTAACAATAAAGAAAACTTCATACCAATTTCACTTATGAATATCGATGCAAAAATATTCAATAAAATTCTTGAAAATCAAATCCAAGAACACATCAAAATGATCATGAACCATGATCAAATAGGCTTCATTCCAGGGATGCAGGGATGGTTCAATATACGGAAATCCATCAACATAATTCACTAAACAAACTCAAAGAAAAGAACCATATGATCATCTTATTAGATGCTGAGAAACCTTTCACAAAATCCAATGTCCCTTCATGATAAAGTTGTGGAAATACCAGGAATTCAAGGCCCATACTTAAACATAGTAAATGCAATATACAGAAAACCAGTAGCCAACATCAAACTAAATGGAGAGAAACTTGAAGCAATCCCACTAAAATCAGAAACTAGACAAGGCTGCTCACTCTCTCCCTACCTATTCAATATTGTACTTGAAGTTTTAGCGAGAGCTATTAGACAACAAAAGGAGATCAAAGGGATACGAATTGGAAAGGAAGAAGTCAAATTATCACTATTTGCTGATGACATGATAGTGTACTTAAGTGACCCCCAAAATTCCACCAGAGAGCTCCTAAAGCTGATAAACAACTTCAGCGAATTAGATGGATATAAAATTAACTCAAGCAAACCAGCAGCCTTCCTCTACATAAAGGATAAACAGGCAGAAAAAGAAATTAGGGAAGCAATACCCTTCACAATAGTTACAAAAATATAAAATACCCTCTATGTAACTCTAACTAAGCAAGTAAAAGATCTGTTTGACAAGAACTTCAAGTCTCTGATGAAGGAAATTGAAGATCTCAGAAGATGGAAAGATCTCCCATGCTCATCGATGGGCAAGATTAATATAGTAAAAATGGCCATCTTACTGAAGGCAATCTACAGATTCAATGCAATCCCCATCAAAATTCCAACTCAATTCTTCACAGACTTAGAAAGAGCAATTTGCAAATTCATGTGGAACAAGAAAGAACCCAGGGTAGTCAAAACTATTCTTAACAATAAAGGAACCTCTGGTGGAATCAGAATCCCAGACCTTAAGGTATACTACAGAGTGTATTGGTACCATACATTGATCACAGGCAGGTAGATCAATGGAACAGAATTGAAGACCCAGAATTGAACCCACAATCCTATGGCCACTTGATCTTTGACAAAGGAGCTAAAATCATACAATGGAAAAAAAGACAGCATTTTCAACAAATGGTGATGGCTCAACTGTCGGTTGGCATGTAGAATAATGCAAATCGATCCATTCCTATCTCTTTGTAAAAAGCTCAAGTCCAAGTGGATCAGGGACCTCCACATCAAAAAGATACACTGACACTAATAGAAAATAAAGTGGGGAAGAGCCTCAAACACATAGGCACAGGGGAAATTTTCCTGAACAGCACGCCAATAGCACATGCTCTAAGATCAAGAATTGACAAATGGGATCTCATAAAGTTGCAAAGCCTCTGTAAGGCAAAAGACACTGTCAATAGGACAAAATGGCAACCAACAAATTAGGAAAAGATCTTTACTAATCCTATATCTGATAAAGGGCTAATATCCAATGTATACAAAGAACACAAGAAGTTAGACTCCAGAGAACCAAATAACCCTATTAAAAATGGGGTACACAGCTAAACAAAGAATTCTCAACTGAGGAATAACGAATGGCTGAGAAGCACCTAAAGAAATGTTCATCATCCTTAGTCATCAGGGAAAAGCAACCCTAAGATTCCACCTCACACCAGTCAGATTGGCTAAGATAAAATCTCAGGTGATAGCAGATGCTGAAGAGGTTGTGGAGAAAGAGGAACACTCCTTCATTGCTGGTAGGATTGCAAGCTGGTACAAACACTGTGGAAATCAGTTTGGTGGTTCCTCTGGAAATTGGACATAGTTCTACCGGAGGACTCAGCTATACCACTCCTGGGCATATACCCAGAAGATGCTCCGACATGTAATAAGGACACATGCTCCACTATGTTCATAGCAGCCTTATTTATAATAGCCAGAAACTGGATTCAACCCAGATGTCCCTCAACAGAGGAATGGATACAGAAACTGTGGTACATCTACACAATGGAGTACTATTCAGCTAGTAGAAACAGTGAATTTATAAAATTCTTAGGGAAATGATGGATCTGGAGAATATCATCCTGAGTGAGGTAACCCAATCACAAAAGAACACACATAGTATGCACTCTCTGATAAGTGTTTATTAGCCCAGAAGTTTGGAATACAAGAAGAACAACCCACAAACCACAAGAAACTCAAGAAGAAGGAAGACCAAAATGTGGACATTTCATTCCTTCTTAAAAGGGGGATCAAAATACACACCTAAGGAGTTGCAGAAGCTAATTATAGAGCAGAGACTGAAGCAAGGACAATCCAACCTGATATAGCTGTCTCCTGAGAGGTTCTGGCAGTACCTGACTAATATAGAAGTAGGGGCTCACAGCCATCCATTGAACTGAGTACAGGATCTTCAGTGAAGGAGTTAGAGAAAGGACCAAAGGAGCTGACGGGTTTGCAGCCCCTTAGGATGAACAACAATATGAAGTTACTAGTACCCTCAGAGCTCCCAGGAACTCAACCACCAAGGAAGGAGTACACATGGTAGGACTGATTGCTCTGGCAGCACGTGTATAGTAGAGGATTTCAAAGTTGGTCAGCAATGGGAGGAGAGGCCCTTTGCCCTGTGAAAGTTCTGTGCTCCAGTGTAGGGGAATGCCAGGGCTAATAAGTGGGAGAGGGTGGAGTTGCAAGCCAGGGGAGTGGGGAGGCAACAGGGATTTGTTCTTGTTGTCTTTTGTTTTTGTTTTTTATTTTGGAAGGGAAACTAGGAAAGGAGAAATCATATGACATGTAAATAAAGAAAATATCTAATAAAAAAAGGGAAAAAAAAGAATAACATGACATGGTTAGTCTTGTGTGCTTGTACTACATATAAGATATGGCAGGTCAGGCTTGGCTAATAGGGAATCCCTGACTTGAGCAAAACAACACCAAAGACAGAAATAGGGACTGATATGGTCTGGCAGTTCTTACAAAAAAAACGTTTGCCTTGGTTGTTCCTGTTTACTCTTCTTGTTTTGTAGACTCCAAATTCTGTCATCACAGGTTGTTAAAGCTTGGAAAATGATGTGATGAAAAAGATTCCTTTTTTTTAACAGCACCAAAGTTTTTTATTATAAACATAATATTTGTTAGGGATTGCGTCCTTGTGCATGATTCTTAAAACCGCTGCAAATATATTGGCAAAAAAACAGTTAATAAATATACTGAATGAATAAGAAGAAATTGTATCATTTACCTCATTTCAATTTTTGAAACATTCTAAATAAAGCAAAACAAATTTTCTTTTGCACACTTTCATTCATTGTACATATTTATACCCTTGTGCTATTGTTCAAAAATAGTAATTACTTCATCTTTAAGAGCTATTAGGTTTATTTTAAAATCAAGACTCATCCGAGGTCTGTGATCTATGTTGTCATCAGATATTATGTGGAAGTTCATGGTCTCTGCTCCTGCTGACTGCAAACCTTCTTCTGCACTGGTATTGATGATTTAGATTCACAGTTAAGGAAAAGAAAATTAGAAGGTTTCTGTGAACACCTTCCCATTCCCCCCACTTCCCAAATAGGAACATCTTAAACAGGAAGCCTTCAAAGAAAACTCTTAAAATTGGTTATAAGGAAACTGGAGTGTACATCTTTCCACAATAGATGGCTGCAGGCAGGGACTAGGATAAGAAACAATTCACTTTTTTTTCTTTTAATTTAATTTTATTTAATCTATTTTTCTTTTACTTTACTTTACTTTTCTTTTCTTTTTTTTTGAACTGTAGATTTTATTCCCCTTCTGGTCCACCCTCTTATTATTCCACACCCCACACCATCTTTTCACATTCTGTGTGACCCTGTTTTCATAAGGAAGTCCACACCCTCACCACACCCAACTACACCTCTAAACACTTGGGGCCTCCAGTCTCTTGAGAGTTAGGAGCATCTTCTCTGGCTGAACGCAGATCTGGCAGTCCTTGCTGTTTGTGTATTACAGGCCTCGTATCAGCTGGTATATGCTCCCTGGTTAGTGGTCCAGTATTTGTGAGATCTTGGGGATCCAGGTTAATTGAGACTGCTGGTCCTCCTACAGGATCATCCTCCTCCTCAGCTTCTTCCAATTTTACCCTAATTCAACCCCAGGGGTCATGAGCTTTTGTCCATTGGTTGGGTACAAATATCTGCATCTTTCTCTTTTAGGTGCTTGTTGGCTCTTTTAGAGAGTAGTCATATTAGGTCACATTTTGTGAGTGCTTCACAGACTCAGTAATAGTGTGAGACCTTGGAGCATTCCCTTGAGCTGGATCCCACTTTTGGCCTGTCATTGGACCTCCCTTTTCTCAGGCACCTCTCCAATTCCACCCCTACAGTTCATTCAGACTGGGACAATTATGGGTCAAAGTTTTGACTATGGGTGGGAAGCTCCATCCCTAACTTTATGCCCTATCCTTCTTCTCTCTCTCCACATTGTAGAACATTTCATCTAAAGTCCCTGTAATTGAGTCCTGAGTGTCTCTCAGTATCCAAGTCTATGATAGATCCTTCAGTGTCCTCCTACTCTCTACCTAAGCAGATTTCCTGTTTCCATTCTTTCTGTTGGCCCTCAGGATTTCTGTACTTTCCCCCACCCAGCACCAGGTCATGTTCTTCTGTTCACTCTCCTGCCCATCGACTTATTCTCCGACATACCTCTCTCACACCATGTGATTGCTTTCTTCTCCCTCCCCAGTAGGACTTAGGTGTCCTGCATTGGGCCCTTCAGTTTGCTGATATTTGAGAATTCTGTCGAGTATATCTTAGATATTTTGAAAGTTTTTTTTAGCTAATGTCCATTTATGAGTGAGCACATACTATGCCTGTCAACTTGGGTCTAAGATACCTCACTTAGAATGATATTTTCTAGTCTCATCCATTTGACTGGAAAACTCATGAAACTGGAAAGATTTTGTAAGGCAAAGGACATAGTCAATAAGAAAAATCAGCAACCTACAGACTGGGAATAACTGATAGATGGCTAGTATCTAAGATATATAAAGAACTCAAGGATATAACCACCAAAACCACAAAAAATCCAATCAAAAAACAGAGTATTGAACTAAACAGAGAATTCACAACAGAGGAATCTCAAGTGTCTAAGAAGCACACAAAGAAATGTTCAACCTCCTTAGTGATCAGAGAAATGGAAATCAAAATGTCCCTAATATTCCACCTCACACCAGTAAGAATGGCTAAGATCAAAACCTCAGGTAACAGTACATGTTGGTGAGAATGTGGAGAAAGAGGAACACTCCTACATTGCTGGTGAGATTGCAAACTGATCTTGGAAATCATCTGGATGTCCCTCAGAAAATTGGAACTAGATCTACATGAAAACCCTGCAATCCCACTCTTGGAAAAATACCCAAAGATGCCTCACAATGCCAAAGTGGCACTTGTTCCACTATATCCACGGAGGCCTTGTTTGTGGTAACCAGAAGCTAGAAACAACCAAGATGTCCCTTGACAGAAGAATTGATACAGAAAATGTGGTTCATTTACACAATGGAATGCAACCCATCTATTAAGAACTAGGACTTCATGAGTTTTGTAGAAAAAAAAGTTTCCTAATGCAGTAATGTTGTAATGTGTTGTGTTAACACTGCTTCAAATGTGGACAATATTCTTCTACCCAGAATCAAATTGCATAGAGAATTCTTACCCACAAATTCATTGCACAGCCCCTTTCACATTTGTGTCCAAATTATTTCTCACAAGAGCTTAATCTACTAGGTGCCTTCAGAAGATCTACCTTCTTCTGGCTTTACACACTTATTCTGGGGCCATCACCCCTAAAAAGTGTACTCTTTCCAAGGAAACAGTGGATGTCTCTCAAGTTTTCTGAGTGTGTGTGTGTGTGTTTCTTTGTTTTAAGAATCCAGAGGATTAAAACGAACACAAAACCAAAACCATAAAAAGAAGACATATGAAAGAACTCTATTTCAACTTGGAAAACTGTAACTAGATAGAATTGTACCCAAGACTTAAAATATGGATGTTGCCATTGAGAACCATGTGCAACAGAGTCTGAGGTGAGTTGGGTTCTAGAGGTCTTAAATTTGATGTTGTTGTTGCTGCTGCTGCTGTTCTTGTTTTGTTTTGTTTTCCTAACTCCCACATTTCCCAGCACTGTGTGATCTGAAAGGTTAATACATATGGAGAAGCTGCCTCTCAATTAGGATACCATGGCCAGTGCAGGTAGTATGTGCTTGCTTAGCATACATGAAGCACTAGGTTCATGCCCCAGCAATACAAAGGAAGAGAACAGGTGTCATTCAAGGGCTGGGGAAATAAAAACAAGAGAATTAAAAAGGGTTCAATTAATGAGAGACAAGTACGGATGAGAACAGTAAGGCATGGTTCACAGAGAGAGGGGCAGAGGGAGACTATTGAAATAGCTGATGGTTTAGAAGGCAATGTGGGAACCCAGTGCTTTGGAAACATCCAAGAACATTTGAGGTTTACCCTGGTGAGGCCTCCATACAAGGGAGGATATTTAGTCTCAACTGAACATCGTATGTAACCAGGCTAGTCTCCAAGTGGTAGGACAGGGACACGAAACAAAGGCAGAACACCTTGAACCTTCAAACTGTCCTGCATACATGGTGCTCTGGGCAGTTGTGCTTTACTTTGTGGATGTTGCCAATCAATGACTGGCCTAACTTAAGGCCCAAACCACTAGAGTGAGCACTGCCTGGATGGCAAGGATACAGAAACTGGGTAACTCAGAGTCCTAAAAAGGAACTCAAGAGAACTGGAAGAAAGAAAGCAAGAAAATAAGAAAGCAAGAAAGCAAGAAAACAGGAAAGCAAGAAAGAAAAAAAGAAAGAAAGAAAGAAAGAAAGAAAGAAAGAAAGAAAACAGGGTTAGATTGAGGCTAGTCTTAGCAACTTGATACTCTGTTTCAAAAGATTAAAGTGATTGTAATAACATGTACATTATTTCACTAATATAAGCAGGTCATAGGGGACTGCTTCTTGTTCACTTTGATATTTTGGATGCAGGGCCTGAAAAAAGTTGAAACATTCGATTTAAAAAAGGGGAACAGAAAATACAACTAGGAAACATGCAGATTCACAGAAAATTTTGCCAAGGGTTTCTTGGTTTGCTGTCTAGTTTATCGGTCAGATTCAGGAAATGCTTTTATATAATCATGAAAATAAAGTTTACAGTGCCTTTCCATGAATCAGTGGTATTAACTTTACAACTAATCACTGCATTATAGTTTTGTTTTACCTATTTAACTAGTGGGAACTCATGTTTTTATCTTCAGTTGCATAGGTTATACAACTGAAATCTCTTTTTCTCATGAAAACACAGGATTACTTTCCTCAAATTGGGGGAAATGTAAGAAGCTGGAATGTGTGCTTCATCAAAATTCCTTAATATTACCTATAAATTGATAAAATTATCTAGACACCAATAGAAGTAAAACTTAAAAACACTTAATCTTGTCTGAAACAAGATGAGCTTCTTATCATTCAATGTTTGAAATGAAGAAGACAAATGGATGTTAGTTACAGGTTGATGTCAAGTATGACATGGAGCTGAAATTGTAGAGAAAGGGAAAGATGCATAAGAGCATAAAATGTAAATCTTCATGAAAGAAAGAATTAACTCCAACATACACCAAAATATGAACTCAGCCATATAAAAAAATTGGAAGTGAAATTGTACGCAGACATCATTTGCAACAGGGCCAATATTTCATAAAGTGAGAAACATACAAGTCTAAGAGGGGTTCTGTATGGAATGAACTTTCTTTTCTTACATAAAGTTACAAAGGAAATAAGTGAGAGGGAAAGAGGAAGGCTGGATGGAATGATAAAAATAGAATAAGAAAGAAGGGCATGCTAGGCTTAGTGGTGCATACCATAAATACTAATACTCACTAAGATCACAGTTTGCTCTCTATCTGAGGAGTTCCAGGTCAATCATGACTATGTAGTGAGATCCTTATTCAAACAACAAAAGCTGCAGCAGCAACAATAAGAAACGAAAGCAAAATAACATACCATAGGGAGGTATACTCTAGTCTTGATAAGATGGGAAACTACTTACAGGAACTGATGGCATTGGCCTTTGTGTTCACTTGTATAGTTGTGGGAATAGGTCCTTTTGGTCTGAAAACTACTAATTATAACATATCTGGTTGTTGGAGCTTGAAAAATGACAAATGACACTGTATCATGTAGGATTGTAATATATTGTAGTCATACTGCCTCATCTATACATATCACTTCTCTAATCAGGATAAAATTTCTTAGTGAAATTTTATTGTATGGTTTCTTTCAATTCCTATTCAAATTACTTCTCATCAGGGCTTAATTTTTTGCTACCTGATGAAGGCATATACCCTGCTCATGCCCACAGTTATGCTGGGGCTACATCTCACAAAAGCACTGCTTTCAAAAGATCAGAATATGCACACGCATTTTCCATCTTTTAATAATCTAGAGAAGTAGTAAGAAGACACACTCAAATCCTAAAAAGAAAACTTATAAAACAATTGTGCTATTAAATTTGGTAGAATTGTATGCCAAAATCCAGAACCAAATAAAACATGAGCACAGGCCCAAGAAAGGATGAATGGTAAGGAAGGGTCAAGGGGCATACATGGATCATTCTGGGGAGAAAAAAATAAAATTGATTACTTAGTCTCCCTGGGGGCAGATGGGGATCAGAAAAGGAGGGATGAGGTAGGGAAAAATAGATGAAGGCACAAAATCTTGGGTGAGAAGTCTAAAACTGAGAATCTTCTCAGCAGTGAGGCAGAAAACTAGAGCAGTGGAAACTCAATGGAATCTACAAGGATGACCCTAGTGAACATTGCTAGTTAAAAAAATGGATATGTAGCCTTAATTATCCATCTTCTGTAATAACTCAAAACCTCCACTCAAGAAAATGAGACCCCATAACACAGCCACAATATCAACCTAAAATTTGTCCTGTCTGCAATATATGCCAGGGTAAAAGTGGGTCAGATGTAGTTGGACTGGCCAACCAATAACTGATGCAACCTAAGACCCATAACTCTAGAGAGAACCTAGGCTTGGTAATGCCTGCTGGCCCAGCTAAATATGCTAAGTAGTCTAAAGACCTATGATAGAACAAAGTGATACTGGCAAAAATATGAAATAATAAAATGATTTCTAGTAATATTCTGCTATACACATAGATAGGACCCTAGAATACTAGCCAGTAAAGAAACTTCATCCAGCACAAGATGGGAGCAGATGGAAAGACCCACAAACCAATATTATGCAGGGATCACAGAATCCAGAATGGTGCAAAAGAATGATTGAAGTAGGCAGAGGGCTCAAGGATACCTTAAGAAAATGCCCCACACAATCAATTACCCAGGGCTCATAGAGGCTCAGAGAGACTGACAAAATAATTACAAACATGGCATTTGTCTGTACTAAAGCCTTCTGTATACATACTGAGGTTGTTTAGCTTGTAGGATATATGTGACTTCTAATAGTGTGATAAAAAATTTCCTGACTCTATTGCCTGCTATGAGACCATTTTCTTCCCACTGGGTTTCCCATTTCAGACTTGATATGAGCATTCAGTCCTAGTCTTATTGCAACTTGCTCTTCTGTGTTTGGTTGATATCACTGGAAGCTCTGTACTTTTCAGAATAAAAAAAAAGGAAACTGGTAATTCTGAAATGAAGGGAGTGAGGGGATGTAGAACCCTGGGAAAGAGGACAGAGTGGAGTCGTTGGTCTAAATCTATTTTATGAGAAAAAAAATAGAGAAAAAAGGGGAATAACAGGAAGAAGTTGAATGCTTAATACAGCTAGAACTTGAGCTTATTTCTTATCTCCAGTCTAATCTCCGTAGGACCCTAGTAGAACTAATTAAAAATAATTTCATCTTGCAGGAGGATGGCTAAGTGGTTAAGAGCATTTACTGTTTTTCCAGAGGTCCTGAGTTCGAATCCTAGCAATCACATGTTGGATTACAAACCATCAGTAATGAGATCCAATACCTCCTTCTTGTGTACATATTTGTAGTATATATACATTAGAAAATTATATCATCACTAAAATAATTCAACCTATACCAGAGGATGACATTACAAAAAGAATAGCTGTAGGAAATCCTTCTGTATAAAAAGTCAGATTTTTTCTCCCTTTAAAATATATTTATTGTAAGTAAGAGACACATGCTGAGAGTCCTGTAATTAAAATATGGAATTCAATTACAATTTATTCAGATTTAAATCAATAAAACTTTGTGGGGCAGTGGACAGTTCTGATAGCTGGAGTCCAGGAGAGCAGCCACCTTGGAATTCCGGAGACCCAATAAGCAATGTAAATTTGTTCACAAGGGATGGTAGGCATTCGGTGATTTGTGCCTGAGACCAATGACTCAGATTTCAGCCCAGATCCCTCACAGCTTCCCCTGCAGGAGATGTGTGCTCTATCAGGCAGACACTGCTTCAAACTTCCAGCATTCTAGCTGAACCTTACACACAGTCATCTGATCACAGGCCAGGCTTGCCACGCCCCATACAATAAAAGGGGTGGTTTGCCCCCTCCTCACTCTGTTGTTCTCTTTCTCCCTTCACACTCTTACTCTTCTCTCTTATTTGCTCTCACTGTCTTGCTTTTTTACTCTTCTCTCCCTCAATCTTACCTCCTTACTCTCTTATTCTCTCATCCTCTTGCTCTCTTACTTCTCTCCCTTCACTCTTACTTCCTCTTGCTCTCTCTCTCTCTCATCTCTGCTCTTTGTTCTCTTCTCTGCCTTTCTCCCTCTCCTTCTTTTCGCTTTCTCTCTTCTTCTCCTTTCTTCTCTCTACTCAACCAGCATGTTTCTCCTTCCTACAATAAAATAACTCATTCATACATTGCCTCCTTTTTAATTAAGGTGCCATGCAACAAACAGGTCAGCCCCAGAGAGACCTGGGCCTCAGCAGCAGGCCCCTTGCTTTGGAACAACATAACTTAGTTTAAAATAAAACATTTATCATTTATATAAGAGCTGGATAATTTAATACTGACTAGATTTTAGTAATATGAAGAAAATGGAAACACATACTTTAGATCCAGAAAAAAAAAATGAACAAAATATTCAACATGGGAATAGAAAAGTACAAACCAGATAAATGAACTGGGGAATGTTACAAATGCTTAGATTTTGAATTCCCTCACTATACATCTCCCCAGTTTCCTATAAATTTGAAAATATCTCCAAAGGAAAGATGAAGATTATATATTACAACAAGAATTTGTACTACAGAGCACAAGGAAGAATCATTGGGTTCATGTGCATAAAGTGTTTCCATTTACTATGTGTGTTATGGGAAAAAATGATGGAAACATTTGCAAGTGTTCATGATGTATTTTGCTAGGTGTTGTTTTATTGTCACCACTGTTCTCAGATTCACTCCCCTCCATTACTAAGTAATGCAGACAACACTCAGAAATTGCATGCTGAAAATTTTATTGGAGTAGTGTAGATAGTCAACAGTGACTCATTGAACTGTATATTTCAAGGACATACTTTTCTCATGAACTCTCTGAAACAGAAAATGAAGGAGGATAGTTATGGAAAAATTGAGACATGCTGGTGGTTACTTTACTGCTATTGGTACCAGTGAAGTGAGGGGTGGGAGCCAACACCCTCTTCTTCTAGCTCCTACACCTCATTCCTTCACCATTTTCTCAGGTTTACTCTTGTCAGGCATAGAAGAAAAAAATGGAACTAAGCTGTATCTTACAAGCTGCATGTGAATGAGTATCTTTGACTATTCACATAGGTTCTGATATAAAAGATTCCAGGATATATTTCCAATTTTTTTCAGTGATATGTGCCCTGACTGATTGAAGAATTGAAACTAACCTAAATATTTATTAACAGAACAAGTTGTAAATGGAACTTGACAGATCATGCAAATGAATACTATACAACAAAAAATCCTGAGTTCATAAATAGCAAAATAAAACCAAGCATAGCATGCTGTGGGGAGATCCACAGACTATGAAACAATGAAGTTTTCTAAGAAATATGGTTTGGAGATGAATAGTCTAATGATCTCCCTAGAATATCATTCATGTAAATCTCAATTTTATACAATATTTACCTGCATACCTATACTAATATTTCTATAGGGATTGCCATAGGATTAAAATTAATGACTTTCAGGGACAAAAATTGGAACATAATATAATATAACTATGATATCCAGTCATGTGTACTCCTAGGAAGGTGGATTTTAACTGACTTGGACATACACAAATTCAGAAGAACATATTGAAATTCTGATCAAGTTTAGAGGTGTCTAAAGGTATCACTTTGAGACAATGGATCTAACATCCCTGTGTGAATGGGATGCAGATGGTACACACTTAAGTTGAGAGGCCAGTGAGGGTGAGTTCAAAGGACATAGGATCAGAGAAAGATTGCTTCTGTATTTCTGGAAACCAAGTCAATTTAAAGGGTAATCACTGTTACAGAATAAATTAACTAAATAAGTAATAATACTAATAAAGGAGTAATGGAGCATAAAAGTCTTTTGGAGCTATGAGCCTCAAAGGCCCAAGTCCATTGGAGATCTTGTACAAGGTCATCTTAATTCATCAAAGATGTATCTCCCTGTACTGTCTGAATGCTAACATTTGAGATGAGGCAGAGGGTAATGCCATGTCCATTTGCTACCAGTTAGAAAATATTCACACTATGACTCAACAAATAGAGAGTGAGGGTTTTTTTACTTATCAAATTTGAAACATTCATCTTACGTAAATTCGATGGCTTGTGCTTGTGGACTTAAGAGTATTTCGTCCCTGCCCTCCTTCTCTTTCTGGTCAATAAAATAGTTAAATGAAAACCTAAAATTACAAAAAGGATTCTTCCTTCGATTTTTTGGTATGGGTGGTAATCCTTTTGAGTATAAAGGAGGAAGGCGAAGTGGCTTTAGAATCTCTTCTACATTTTCTTCCCCAAGTTGATTTTCACGTTCTTTCCCAGCAGAGTCTGCATAGAAAGGGCCAGAAGATATGAGCACATTCATAAAATACTTTCCCCTTATTTTCTTTCCCTGACCTGATCACATAAACCTTTCTCTCAGAACCTGTCTCTCAACTGTGAACTTCCTCTCCCAGACATCCTCATAGTGGCTTTCTAATTCCACATTCCAAAAATACAGAGATTTTTGTATTTGTAATCCTAGTTCAAATATGGGCTGGCAAAGAAGAAGGTTTGGACCATTTTTTGGCACACTGGTATTTCAAAACTTATAAGAGTAATAATAGAAAGAAAAATACATTAACTTCAGGAAGGTTGCAAATTGTATTTCAGGTTACAATATAATATCTCTGCTCCTACATCATCAGATTTGGGAATATTTATTTATATGCATAGAGATAGTAATGTTTACTCATGTATAAGACATATATATGATGTGACAAAACATTGAAACACAGAGAGTTAAACAGCCTGCAAGAATGATGGATTAGGATTTACCTGGTTCATTATCAGCAGAAATAAAAAATAGAGAAAAAGAGAAACTTCAGACCACAGTCTTTCAGAGCTTACAAAGGTCTTACAAAAGATGACTTCCAGAGTCACATTTTTAAGCACGACTAAGCTCAATAGTTGCTATCTGAGATGTTTCAGTAACAGTACAGGGATGCAAGAGCATGTGTGATTTCTCTGCGTTCTTATCCTCCAGAACAAACCACAGAGATCTTTTTAATTCTCCAGAGATAACTACTATCAAAGTACTCCGTATTAGAAATTACACTGCATTTTTGAAATTATGATGCAAAATTCAACTTGAAAATAAGTCTCACTCATTTGTTTCTTCAGTATCCCTTAGGACAATCAGAAGACACATCCATGAGGACCTACCTTCAAATGTTACTTGATCTGCTTTAAACTTTCTGGATGTGAGCTGAGTTAAATATATACATCTGGATCTGATGATCATATGTAAGTATCTACATAATTAAATTCATTCTATAGTTTTACACTATGAATTATTTCTGGTGTGTTTTTCTGTATCACCTTTCTGGCAATCACTATGTAATAAAGTTGGCTGCTCCCAATATTTGCTCTGACTATGAGAATATGCTCTCAAATCTGTCCTTTTTAAAAAATGTTTCTTTACATTGTGCAGAGCACTTTCCTAAACACAAATTGTGCCATTGTATACCTCTCTTCAAAAATTTTATAGATTTCTCATATATTAGGTAAAAAAGACCATGTTACATGATAAAGACATAACTATTGCAACAGTTATCACAGAAATCCTATAATCCTGTTTTCTTCTAACCCTTGCCTCCTGTCTTTTCCTTGAATATCTCCAGATCCCACCCTGTATTCCATGGTACCTTCATCTGGGCTCTGAGCTGAACTCAGGGACATCAAGGCTGCTGTGAGCAGAACCACAAGCATCTTGGAGGAGGATCTGGACTTTCTCCCAACTGTGTGCTGAGACAGGCACAGTCATATCCTTATAACATGGAGAAAAACAATGGTATCTTTGAGCATCAGCTGAATGATCTTGCTACATTATTTCTCCTTAGACTATAGTCTAGCAGGGTGGAGTTTGGGAAATTTTCAATATGCCTTATCTACAGGAGCAAAACCTAATGTGGAAATGATGATAAAGGATAATTGTCTCTTTACAGACAACTATTATTTCATGGTTTTTATGTACTACTTTCTCAATCCACTTAGGAAATGTTAGGCCTTTAGTTTGTTTTCCTTTCTAGTTACTGTGACTAGAGTGACAGTGAACATGAGCAAGTACCTGAAGAGTAGAATATTGAATACTTTGGCATATGCCAAGGAGTTGTGGGTTATATGGTAAATTTTGTTTTAGGTTTTCAAAATTCCCGATCCCCAATTCCATACTGATTGCTTAGTTTCATTTCCCACAAAAAAAAATGAATGGAGGTTCATGTTTTATACATCTTCTGCAAGATATCTCATCTGCTTTTATCTTGATCTTCACCATTCTGACAGGTGTAACATGAAATCTCAATGTACTATTAATTTAAATTCTCTATATTATAAGAATTTTGAACACTTCCTTCAATGTTTGTCATTTTTATTTCATCTTTTTGCATCTTCTGTATAGATCCTTTGTCAGTTTTCATTTGAAACATTTGCTCTCTGGGTTGTTTTTTGTTTTGATTTCACTGTGTATTCTAGATATCAATCTATTTTCAGAAGTATACTGGCAAGGTTTTTCTCTCACTTTGTAAGCTGTATCTTTGCATGTCTGATAATTTCATTAGATGCACAGATTTTTAGTTTTATGTGATCCTGTTTATCAATTATTAGTCTTAAGTCTTCTCTGAATGAAGTCTTATTCATAAAGTCCTTTCTGACACTTGAATCTTCATTCAGCACTGCTGATGTTTTATTCTAACAGTTTCAGGCCTTCAGGTTTCACTCTAAAAACTTCACACATTTGTACTTGATATTACATGTAGAGTGGTAAATATGGATATCATTTTTCTGCCTGTTGTCATTCAGATTCCTAGAATCATTATTGTGGGTTGATGCATTCCCTGCATTGTGAATTTATGGCATCTTTATCAAATATCACGTGACTATAGTTATCCACAGTTATATATGGCATTCCTTTTTCATTACATTGATCCAAGTATCTATTTTTTCTGATACCATAGTTTTTTAATACTATAGTTCTGTAACCAGACTTGAAATCTGATATTGTAAAGCTCCCAGAGTTATTTGTTTCTTAAAATATCCTTGATGACCCAGAGGGATTTGGGTATATATATGAAATTTATGATGGTAGAAAATTTCTGTGAAAGATCCCACATGTATACTGTTTGGAATCATGGTGAATCTCTAAATATTGTTAGGATACACATGTTACAATGTTAATGATACCAAACCAGGATCATGGGAGTTCTTCGATCCTCTGGTGCCTTCCTACATCTTTGAATTTCAAGGATTTCTAGTTTTCAGTGTTAAAAATTTTCACATCTTTGTTAGATTTCCTTATAAATAGAGTTTTATACTGTTGTCAATGCAAATATTTGAATGGTTGCTCTCTTACTCAGTGTATATGTAATTGGCATTGGAACAGGTACTGTATTTTTCCGAAGATGATCATGTTTTCTGCCACTTTGATGAAAGCATTGATGTTTTCTCAAAGATTGAGCAGGTAAATAAATGGACTTAGAAAATGTTATTGTGAGTGATGTTACCTAGGCACAGTAAGGAAAATGCTCCATGTTTTACTCTGTCTATGGTTCATAGCTGTGAATCTTTAAAATTGAATATATAGTATAGAGTGGCCATAGATTTAAAAATGACCACCCATGTGAAGCATGTAAAGAAGCTCTAGAGAAGACATGTTAGAATAAAGATGCTATGAGAAAAGATGGGGAAAATGAACAGAAATTAACTGGAAAAGAGTGCCATACAGAAGTAGAAGAAAGAAAGTAAGATAAATAACACTATATATGTTTTAGAAACAATACAGGAACATATGTTTTACTTTTACTTGAAACATTAGAGAACACAAATATATAGGTATCCAAAAAGTGCAGGTATACTATAAATGAGATGTACTACTTGGCTGATAATGCTCCCTGCAAACAGCATAGACTACTAAACCATGACCACAGAACTGGGTTTGGGAACACTCCAGAAGTTTTGTTGGTCCAAGACATGAACAAAATAATATCAATTTTGTAATTATCTTGGTTTGTATTCTAGAGCTTCAGTGTAAGGCCCTATTATATTTGACACTATATACCTTGAACAGATGACATGAAAGAATAAAGCTGGAACTATCCTAAAAACTTCCATCTTGAAAAGTACTTCCTATAAAAGTTTGTGAGAAGCTTGATAAATGAGAAAAGCAACCAAGAGTCTCCGTAAAGTAAACCAGTTATTCCCACTCTCCTGAAGCAGTATAGTCCCTAATGACATTGTATATTCTTAAACTTTCCCCATGCCATAATGAGTGTGTATTCTGGAGGGAAGAGGCAAGGACTTGGAAAATCTACTCCAGTTATAATTTCATAGTTCTCTCAACACATAAGGGCTTTGGGGAGAAAAGGCGGGGGCTTATTGCTGGGTTTTTCTCTTATTGAATGCAAGGAAAATATATGGTTTCTCCAGATAATAATTGTCAGAAAGTATGCCCTGAGTGGTCTTCATTGGGAGGCTTAGAAAGTCTTCAGTGGGAAACAGAGAGAGAACACCACAACAGAGGATCAGCTGTTTGTTTCACACTGTGTACTCCTGGAAGCAGAAATCCTGGAGGAAGCCAGCCTTGACTTTAGCTATGCGTCCTACAGCACAGTGGTGGCTTCTGCTAAATATCATTCAACTCACATCCATTTCCTGCCTTCCTTTAGTGTCAACAATGAGTGAAGAGAGTAGTGTTTCATGAAAGAAAATATCACCTCTGATCTCAATGGAAACAGAAATGAGATTACACAAGGGTTAATAAGCAAAGTTATTAGGCAGGAAAGAGGGGATGAAGAATGGATAGGTATCAGGTTGGAGTTCTGGACATCGTAGACATTTTCTCCTCCTTTAATATTATAATATTTAATTCAATTGTTTATTAATAAAATGTTTGTCTACAGTTCAAGAAGATCATACATGTATGTAATGGAGTTTGATCGAACCTACCCTTGTTTCCCTCCTCCATTTCCATACAATGCACTCAACTGGGAATTTTTTCCTAATTTTGAGTGTTCTTTCTTTGAAAGTCACTGGGTCCACCTGCATGTACACTGCTGTGAAACTAGATATTTAGCTTACATTGATGATGTCCATTTCTAAACATTTTCCTGAAAAGAACATGATTTTATTCTCTTTTCTTATGCTTTTTACTTACTATTTTTAATTCATTAAAATATAGTGGCTTTTTTTGTGATATATTCATGCATATATATCATTGTACTTTCATGAGAATCTCTGACAGTACTTTCCTCCACTCTTTGTTTTTATTTCTTTTATTGGAGATTTTTCTTATTCACATTTCAAATGTTATCCCATCTCCAGATATACGCTATCCCCTCCCTACTCTGCGTGCTCTTTCTAATACTAATGTTCTCTTACTTATGATTATAATCCCTCTCTCTTTCTCTCTTCCTCCCTTTCTCCCTCTCACTCTCTCTTCTCTGTGTCTGTTTGTGTGTGTGTGTGTCTGGTTGTGTGTGTGTTTGTGTGTAAGCTTGTGTATGACCAAGGCAAATTTGTGTGCCCAACTGTTTTTGAATATGTAACCATAATTTGCCCCCACTCATTTGTGCACAGTTAGGAAACAATGGTTCTATCATTCCCAGCACTTGACAGTTGCTCTTTAGATTGAAAGAAATCTTAATATCTTAATATATAAGTCCATGGAAAATATTCCCAGGTGTTTCTAAGTTTGCAGTCTCTTTGTTCAGTTAGTTTTAAGTGAAAAATTTAAATACTCAAGAAAAAAACTTTCAATTGCCAGTGCCTACCCATAATTTCTTTTTTTTTAAATTTTACAACATACAGAAAAGCAATTATAAATAATCAAGGTGAAATCCTGGGTTCACAGATAAGAGGAAACATGGAACACTTATCATTTAGAGTCTCACTTAAGTTACTTAAAACATTAACTCCCAATCCCACTCATTTCCTGCAATAGCCATGATTCTGCTTTTTGTTATACATACATACAATCCTATTGTGTATAAGAACCATACTTTAGCTCTTGATGAGTATTTGGCCTGGTTCTGTCGGCTAACTATTATGAATAGTGCAGCAGTAAACATGGAGCTCAGTGGTATGTTGGCTTATAATGTTGGGGGTTTGAATTAAGCTTATGTGAAGATGTAATGAATTTGTGGGCACAGCCATTGGAACAGTTATTGCTGCAATTTCTCAAAAAGGAAATGCAGTATGCCAACAAATGTGAAAAGATTTGACAAAATGCCTTTGACCTTCACCAATTTCTGGAGAAATGTCCAGTTAAATGGTGTTCCCATATCTCAGATTTTTTCAGAAGAAAATAACATTGTTGTGCTTTATATAACCTTGAGTGATCTAGCCTATGAATAATCAGACTTCCTTTATTAAATGTAAATTTGTAATTTATTTTTTTAGATAATTTCTTTATTTACATGTAAATTTTCCCTTTCCCAGGTTCCCCTCCAAAAAACAAACAAACAAACAAACAAAAACAACAAGAACAAACTTCTTTTGCGTCCCCCCCTCCCCATGCCTGCCACCCCACCCTCTCCCACTTATTGGCCCTGGCATTCCCCTACACTGGGGCACAGAACCTTCACAAGGCCGAGGTCCTTTCCTCCTACTGATGATCAAATTTGCAGTCCTCTACTATACACAGGCTGGTTTGAAATAGCAAGGAACCTCTCTGTTTCCTTCTTTGTCTCCCAATTATTAGGATCAAATGCATGAGTTTATTTAGAACCGATGTACCCTTAAAAGCATTTGTGTCAAGTTTTCTCCCTTTTTTTCTTCTTTGAAGATTTACCTTTCATATAGATTTATTTATCCTTTTTTCTTCCATAATTTAATATCCTTCTCAGTATTCAACTTTATTAAACTTCTTACTTAATCTTACTGCATCTGCAGTATAGTCTATGGACAATCATGGACTACCATCTGAGCCATAGGCTTGCAAACAATCACAAGCCTATGAGTTCTGCTCTGTTTAGGTAGGCTAGAGCTTCTGTCCATCACCCACTCAAGGAAAGTAATTGGCCAGTGGCAAGATAGAGCTGGAGACTTTACATCCCTTTCTATCCCTCAGAGAGGAGATCTATAGCCCCAGTCCTTCTCTCTCAGCATGGATACTCAGAGCCTCTGTGGTCTGATTGCCTCTTATAGACTGCTTTATGCCTAGTTGCCTTGACCTGAACTGGGTTGTTGGGCACATGGCTGGTTAGTGTACTTTCCTGCTCCCTATGTGCTGTTGATAGGACTCCATTATTCCTGGCTGCATCTGTTCTACAAGCAGAGACCTTCTTTTAAAAAGTTTTAAAAGAATAGTATTTTATTGTATAAATGTACTACATATTCTGTATCCATAACTCTTTTGAAGGATATCTGGGTTCTTTCTAGCTTCTATCTATTATAAATAAGTTGCTATGAACATAGAAGAGCATGTATCTTTATTTTATGTTGGAGAATTTTTTTGGATACATGCCCAGAAGTGGTATATCTGTGTTCTTAGATAATACTAAGTACAATTTTCTAAGGAACTACCAAACTGATTTCCAGAGTGGTTGCACTAGCTTACAATCACACCAGCAATGGAGGAATGTTCTTCTTTTCCAAATCCTCTCCAGCATCTGCCACACCAGAATTTTTCATGTTAAACATGCTGACTGGTGTGAGGTGGAATCTCAAGGGTTTGGCTTGCATTTCACTGATGACTAAGAATGTTGTACATTTCTTTAGGTGTTTCTGAGCCCTTTGCATTTCCTCAGTTGAGAATTCTCTGTTTAGCTCTGTTCCCCTTTTTTCAATTGTGTTATTTGGTTCTCTGGAGTCTGCCTTCTTGAGTTCTTTGTATATATATTTATATTAGCCTTCTATCAGATATAGGATTGGTAAAGATATTTTTCCTATTTTTTCCATTAGATATTTTCTTTATTTATATTTCAAATGTTGTCCCCTTTTTTCTTTTCCCCTCTGAAATCACCCATTCCATCCTTTCACTCCCTGCTCACAAACCTACCCACTCTTGCTTCCCTGTCCTGGAATTCCCCTATGCTGGGACATCAAGCCTTCACAGGACCAATGGCCTCTACTCTCATTGATGTCCAAGAAGGCCATCCTCTGCTACATATTCAGCTGAAACCATGGGTCCCTCCATGCATACTCTTTGGTTGGTGTTTTATCCTCAGGGAGCTCTGGGTGTACTGGTTAGTTAATATTCTTGTTCCTCCTATGGGGCTACAAGCTCCTTCCACTCCTTCAGTACTTTCTCTAGCTCCTCCAAGGGGACTCTATACTCAGTCCATTGGTTGGCTGTGAGCATCCACCTCTGAATATGTCAGGAACTGGCAGAGCTTCTCTGATCTGTTGGTTGCCATTTTTATCTATTGACAGTGTCCTTTTCCTTACAAAACCTTTGCAATTTTATGAGGTCCTATGTGTTGATTCTTGATCTTAGAGCATAAGTCACTGGTGTTCTGTCCAGGAAAATTTCCCCTAGGCTCTGCATTCATAAAATTCTTAGGCAAATGGTTGTAACTTGAAATTATCATCCCGAGTGAGGTAACCCAATCACAAAAGAACACATGTGGTATGTGCTCACTGATATGTGGATATTAACCCAAGAGCTACTTATACCCAAGGTACATATCACATAAAATATAAAGTTCAAGAAGAAGGAAGATCAAAGTGTAGGTACTTTGGCCCTTCTTAGAACAAAATACTCAAGGAAGAATAATCAGAGAAAAAGTGTACAACAGAAACTGAAGAAAAGGCCATCAAGAGACTGTCCAATTTTGGGATCCATCCCATACATAGTCACCAAACCCAGGCACTATTGTGGATACCAAGAAGTATTCAATCAACCCCCTTTTCAAGCTTATCTTATTTCCATACTATACAGCCAATTATAATATTTTGATAGTTTTATAGGCTCAGTATTGAAATTTAATAAGCCCAACTTCACATACATTGGAGTATGGCTAAATTATTCAGCTTAAAATGGCGATGCTCATTTCTAAACATAATCCTGAAGATACATAATTGTATTATTTTTTGAAAGTTTTTACTTAGTAGTTTTTAATCACACAAAATAATGTATTTCTTTTGATATGCATACACATAGACCACTGTACTTTTCTCATATGCATTGCTGAATTGATTTTCTTCCAAACTTTCTACTAATAATTTCTTATGTTTGCATGTGTGTCTGTGTGTGTTTGTGTGTGTGTATGTATGTGTATATGTGAGAAAAGGGTTAGGGGAGGGAGACAGAGACAGAGACAGAGAGGCAGAGAAGACAGAGAGAGAGAGAGAGAGAGAGAGAGAGAGAGAGAGAGAGAGAGAGAAGTATCAGTTCCATTTTGTACTGTGGAAATGGTCCCAAATCTGCTAACTTATCAGGGGCTACACTTAGAGATAATGGATCTTTCCTTTCCAAGAAGTTAAGAGCTGCCAATAGCTCTGTGTATAGAGATCGATTTTTCAACTCTTCTCTCCATGCTGGGATATCAATCTCTAATCACCCGATTCTCACTGGAACCTAATAGAATACCCTCATCCTAAATCAGTTTTATTAATTAATATTTCCTCTTTACTTTTGCTTAATCTTTGCTTGCTTTCTTGTTTGCTTGTTTTCCGTGACAAGCCTTTTTGTGTTCCAGCCTGGCTACTACATATTCAAAAATGACCTTGAACTTTATATTTGCCTCTTATGCTTCCCAAGTCCTAAGATGGCAGTTAAATCCTAAGAGGGATATTTTAGTGTTACTTACATTGTGAAATACTTAGTGTATGCATTTAAACAAAAATGCTTCCTGGATACAGCAGGACTTGGTGCAATTCACTTACTGCCAGAATAGGTTTTGGTGTTCTACCACTGCTCACCCTGGTAAACCTCACTTCAGACTACAATCTGTGTTGGCAGTAATGATTTGACATATGTAGTAGAATCTATATTTTTGATATATATATATGAAGTGTAATACTCTCCTAAAACTGAAGTATGGGTCATCTCCTGCAGAGCTAAAGTTTGAAGTTTGCAACACCCATCAGATACAATTTAATTCTACGTTTCAGATAGAACCAGACTTGGCTTAACTTTGCTTAGAATGGCTTACACTCACTCTTTTGAGCAGAACATGGAAGAGAAGTAATTGAATGGAGGAACGACACAAATATCCTGGGGTTGTGAAAAGTTCTTCCTGTAAAAGAACAGCAAGTACAGAGTGTACAAGTGATCTGACCTGGCATCTATTTTGAAGGTAATAACTAATCTACTTGCAAAGAGTTCATACTTGTGATATATAGCTTGTAATAGAAAAAAGATAAGTTTATAATTGGCTGAAATTAATTGTGATTAATAGAGACAAAATGAAAAATTGAAATGATTTGTACAACACCCAAAGTTAACTATGTTTGGTAGCAGAGTTTTGGATAAGTAATAAAATATAAAACTTTTAGGGGAGTCATAACCTATTCTGAAATGTCCTTATAGGACACAGATATTTGAACACAGACAGAATAAGAAATCATAATGCATAGACAAAAATATCAAGAAACACCACTCTGGACAATAACCACTGAGACCTCTGAGGAATTAGAACATTCTGACATATAAATCCTGACATTGGAGCCTACAGCCCAGTGAAAAGGAAACTCTACTTTTTATCTATCTAATCTGTGGCATTCCCTGGTTTCTTTATTCATTTTTCATGTTTTGTATTTTCTTGTTGTTGTTTTTGTGTTGGTTAGGTTTGGATTGGTTTGGTTTAGTTTGGTTTGGCTAGGTTTGGTTTAATTTGGTTTGGTTTTGGCAGCCATAGAAACTAATACAGTAACGAGTATGGATGTGGAGTGAAAATTAATAACTCCATGGAGACATTGTATTTTTAATGTATTTAGCAGTCAAATGACAGAGGAGTTTCACAGCTCTAGTTCATATAGTACCAGCTGCATGGTACTCACTGATTCAAACCCATTCATCCTGTCCAGCTTTCTCCATAAAATTTCTCTAGATTATATTTTTATTACTTACCTCCAATGAGTTCATAGTTCATATCTCTATTTCATGATACTTTAACACTTCACTCATCCTTGAGAGTGGAAAAATCCTGGGGTGGACTAGAGCTGAGTGACACATTTCAAAAACACATGCTCTCTTTTGAGAACCAGGAAACAATGGACTGTGATGATTGCCCTAGTACTGTCACATGAAAGGTTACACACATAACTTAGCACATGAACCTGGCTCTCTCCTTCAGTCCTTGTCTCTACCTTATTTCCTACCTGAAGATCTCCCATGTCCCCTTGGTCAACACCACACATCTCTACTTTCCCTCCCATGTAGTACCTTTGAATAAGAACTATATTCTGTCTTTTGAGATACTCATATAAATTAAAATAATTTTCAGTAAATTAAAAATAATTTTGATAAAATGTCCTTCCTGTGCCCCTGACCTCTATTTTTCTACTGAACATTTTCTTTTTTGCTACTCTTCTCCCACATCTGATCAATACTTATAACCCATTGAGTATCTTCTCTTCACTATGAAGCCCTAGGACTCTTTTTCAAGTGGTGATAAGACAAAGGCCTCACTTCAGACCGTGAGCTAAGAGGATCTGGAGAAAAGAACGTCCTCAGATTTTGGCCTCTGCTGTTACTGATTCCTCACTTGCTGTGGTGAAGTCTGTTTCTCCTGTGTTTCTAAGACAATTCATTGATTTGTGTGTTTCCTATTACTTCCTGTGCACACATGGAAACTCACTGAATTCCTAACTCACAGCTCTTGGCTGTTACACTTTTGGACTCAGGATAATAATAACAGGTTGGTTCATGGAATAGGGTCCCATGAATTTCTGGATTTGTTGTCTAGATGAATGAACAGTATTACATGTTATTTTTAAACACTCAAATGAGCAGATTCAGTAGTCAATGCCTTTCAAGTATTCTGTGCTCAATTTTACATGTAATACCTTAACTGTAGTACGTGTTTTACATTACATAACTAAAGGGAAACTCATTTTAAGATCATTTAATCTTGTCTTAATCAGGGTGTGTTGCTTTGAGTTGAAGTCTTAACACAAAAATTTTAAAGAATGTTTAGATGGAGGGTGATGCCCAGTATGGCATAGAGGAAGAAAATATTGGGAAAAATGCATAAGACCATAGATAAATATAAATTTTCATAGGAAAAAGAAATAACTCTAACAAATAAGAAAATGTGAATTTGACAAAATAAGGAATGGAAACAAAAATATACATTTTTGACATAGTTTGCAAAAGGGTCACTGATGTGTACAGTACATAATATTCAGTTCTGGTAGTGGTTATGATAGTTATAGACTCCATTATTAACAAAAGTTACAGGGGGAGGAAGAGTTATACAGGGAGGTAGAGAGGTCAATATTGAAGGAGGCAGGGCACCAGGAAGAAAACATGAAGGAAGAATATCATCACAGGGTTAGTCTTATGTACTTATACTACATTTAAGATATTGCAGGCCAGCCATGGCTAATAGTGAAACCCTCACTCTAAAAATAAAAATAAAAAAAAAACTATACAAAAGAAGGACTGATACTGTCTGGAAGGGCTTAGCAAAAATGTGTGTCTTGGTTCTTCCTGTACCTTCCTCTTGTTCAGTGCACTCTAAGTTATGTCATCACATTGTGGTAGAGCTTGGGAAATGATGTGATAAAAAAGTGATTCCTTTTATTTATTTATTTTTTTTACAAATACCAGTCATGTTCATCTCTTTGCCCTCCCACCCATCAATTCTCGCTCCCACATCCCTCCTTCCACCTTGTGATTGCTTTCTTCTCCATCCCAAGAGGCACTGAGTCATCCTCACTTGGGCCCTTCAGCTTGTTGATATTTTAGAGTTCTGTAGACTGAATCTTGGGTATTCTGAATGTTTTTTGGCTAATATAAACTTATTAGTGAGCACATATTATGCATGCCCATTTGGGTCTGAGATGCCTTTCTGATTATATTTTCTAGTCCCATCCATTTGCCTATAAAACTCATGAAAGTGGGAACATTCTGTAAGACACAGGACAAAGTCACTAAGACAAATTGGCAACCTACAGATTGGGAATATCTGATACATGGCTAATATCCAAAACATATATCCAAAAAGAAGCTAATCACCACCACCACCAACAAAAACCACAAAAAAACCAACCCAATCAAAAAATGGGGAAGGAGTGGCAAAGACAAACTATGGAAGAGAGACTGAAGCAAGGAGACTGACTGCTCCACCTGGGAATCCTTCCCATATTCAATAATCAAATTCAGACATTATTGTGGATAGCAGCAAGTGCTGGATGACAGGAACCTGATATAGTTGTCCCCTGAGAGGCTCTGACAGTGCCCGACTAATACAGAAGTAGAGGCTCACAGCCATCCATTCGTCTGAGTACAGAGTCCCCAATGAAGGAGCTAGAGAAAGGTCCCAAGGAGCTGACGGGCTTGCAGCCCCTTAGGATGAACAACAATATGAACTACCTAGTACTCTGAGCTCCCAGGGACTAAACCAGTAAACAAAGAGTACACATGGTGGCACTCATGGCTCCAGCAGCATACTTATAGGAGAGGATGACTAAGTCGATTATCAGTGGGAGGAGAGGCCCTTGGCCCTGTGAAGGTTCTATGCCCCAGTGTAGGGGAATGCCAGGGCCAGTAACCAGGAGAGGGAAGGGTGGTGAGCAGGGAGGGGGAGGGAGTAAGAGTTTGTTATTTTTTTTTCTTCATTTTTGGAGGGGAACCTGGGAAAGGAGATATTGTATGACATGTAAATAAAGAAAACATCTAATAAAAAAAAAGAATGAGGACATCCTGAGTTTTGCAGGAAAAAATGTTTCTTAATGCTGTGATGGAGTAATGGGTTGTGTTAGCACTGCTTCAAATATGAATAATATTCTTCTACCCAGAATCAAAGTTCATAGTGAAATTCTAATCCCCTAAATTCTTTTAACTGTCCGTTTTACATTTGTGTCCAAATTATTTCTCACAAGAGTTTTTCTGCTAGGTACCTTTAGAAGATGTACTTTTGCTGGCCTCACATGCTTATTCTTATGCCACCATCCCTAAAAAGTGCTGTCTTTTCAAGGAATCAGAGGTTGTCTCTCAAATTTTTTTTTAAGAATCCAGAAAACTAAAAAGAGCACAGAGCTAAGACCTCAAAAGAGAAGGCATATGAAATCTATTTTCAACCTGGAAAACTGTAACCTGAGATAGAACTGTATCCAAGAATTAAAACCACAATAGTGGATGTTGCTATTGAGATGTTGCCATGTGTAGCAGAGTCTGTGGGGAGTTGGGTTATAGAGCTATTAATTTTGTTGTTGTTGTTGTTGTAGTTGTTGTTGCTGCTACTACTCCTGCTGCAGCTGTTGTTTTGTTTTGTTTTCCTGACTCTCACTTAGTGGAAGAGTCTTACACTGTCCAACAATATGTGATCTGAAAGGTTAACATATGTGGAGAAACAGCCTATCAATAAGGATACCAAGGCCTGTGCTTGGAAGCCTGTGCTTGCCTAGCATACATGAAACACTATGTCCATGCCACAACACTACAAAGGAAGAGAACAGGTGCACTCAAGGACTCAGGAAATAAAGAAAAGAGAATCATAAAGGGTTAAGTGCACAAGCAGCAAGTAGTGATGAGAGCAGAAAGGACTAGTTCTCAGAAGGAGGGTCAGAGGGAGAGACTATTGGAATAGCTGATGGTTTAAAAGGTAATGCAGAAACCCAGTGTGGTGGAAACATCCTAGAACCTTTGAGGTTTACCCTGGTAAGGTCTCCATACAAGGGAGGATATTTATTCTTAACTGAATATATTATGTAACCAACCTAGTCTCCAGGTGGTAGAACTGGGACACCAAACCAAGGAAGAACATCTTCAACCTTCAAGCTGTCCTGCCTGCAAGATGCTCTGGCTCACTTGTGGCTCACTTTGTGGATGTGGTCAACCAATGACTTAAGGTCCAAACCACTAGAGGGAGCACATGGCTGACACTGCCTGGATGACAAGGAACCAGAAACTGGGTGACTTGACTCCTAAGAAGGAACCCAGGAAAACTGGCAAAAATAAAGAATGAAAGAGAGAAAGAGAGAAAGAAAGAAAGAAAGAAAGAAAGAAAGAAAGAAAGAAGGAAAGAAGGTAGAAAGATAGAAAGAAAGAAAGAAAGAAAGAAAGAAAGGAAGGAAGAAAGAGAGAGAAGGGAAGAAAGAGAGAAGAAAGAAAGAAAGAAAGAAAGAAAGAAAGAGAGAAGAAAGGAAGGAAGAAAGAGAGAAGAAAGGAAGGAAGAGAGAAAGAAACAAAGAAAGGAAGAGAGAAGAAAGAAAGGAAGGGAGAGAGAAAGAAAGATAAAAAGAGAAAGAAAGAAAAAAAAGGAGAGAAAAGAAAAAAGAAAGAAAAGAAAAAGGACAGAAAGAAAAATGAAAAGAAGAATAATTAAATGAAGTAATTCTTGGTGATATTCGAATATACTCATAGAGTGCCATCTGTATTTAATCAGAGTCTTTCCCCACCAGCTGATGATAGCAGATGCAAAGACCAACAGACAAACTTTAGGTGGAGCTCTGGCAGCCCCTCACAAAAGGGAGAAGGATTTTAGGTTATAGAGAGAACAAGACATCCTGAGATCACGGCCGCCAGAATCAACTCAATTAGCATGACTCATAGAGGTTCACAGACACTGAAACAGCAATCATGGAGACTGCATGAGTATGAGCTAGGTCCACAATGCAAAATCTAAGGTTATTTACTGTGGGATGTTCATAGGCTCCTAAGAGTAGGAGTAGGTGTGCTTCTGATTCATTTCCCTGCTCATGTGACTCCTTTCCTCCTTCTAGATTGCCTAGTCCAGCCTTGATATTATTGTTTATGCCTATAATTACTGTACCCTGCTGTGCTTTTTCTCCTGATATCCCTGCAAGGCTTGAATTTTACTGAAGCAAAATTCAAGAAGCAAAATTACACAAGCACTGCTCCATAGGAGCAGTGGATCTGGAGAAATGGGGAGGTGGGAGGACACTCGAATGAAGGAAGGAAGGGATCCTGAAGTCCAGATGTATTATTTGAGAAAAATACTAGGAAAAACAAAACATTGAAGATTTTCCACAGTTACATAGTAACCTTGAGGCCAACCTAGACTCCATTAAACCCTATCTCAAAAGCAAATAGAAAAGACATATCATTACAAAAGTACATGTCAACCTGCACCACACAGGCTATCAGCAGAGGCTAAACTGTAGAAATCCCTTCAGGTAAAATTGTAGAGAATTTTACTCTCATTTAATATGTTAATTACAAATAAAGAGAGAGGGATGAAGTCTTACCAATTAAGAGATTTTAATGAAGTTTAAGTTACCTGGAAAGAGACTAAAAATGAGCTTGTATTACTGATTGTTCATGGGATATTCTAAAGCATTAGTAATTGAGCAGAAATTATATTTTATAAAGGAAAACTAGCTTATATCACATATGGAATGATGTGTACATCATTGTTGGTGGCCAACAAGCTATTGTGTTATAATAATGAGTTTATTTTTTGATGCAAAGAAGGATGAATTTAATGCATCAATGTAAGTGTAGAGCATCACTGTTGGGTCACAAATATGCTACAGTTCTATCTCCAATTACATGCTCACAGTGTAGTTACAAATAATTTCAAATTTATATAATGTCATTAAAATCTACATAGTAATAGCATTTAAAATTTTAAATTTCTGCAAAATATTTGAAAAATAATCCTTCAGCAATATTATACATGTAACATTATTCAACAATATAGTTAGAGTACTTTATCCAGTAGAAATGACATACTGTATAAAGCTGCCATACTGTGTAATATTGAGCCAATATCCAAAAGAGAAACAAGATGTTTAAGACACCCTGCTGTGTCAGATATGAGATCAGTAGAGCTGCTAGGCCACCATTCCTTTGCTCCTCTTATGAGGAGGGATTTCTTGTGCCCTCCAGCATACACTACAGAGAAAACTCAGAGTCTCGTCTAAGATACATGTAGTCCTGCTCACAGGTATCTTAGCTCCATTGTTCCTGAGCTCAACTCACAGCACAGGTGAAGGTTTGAGAACTTGGATATGGATGTTTTTGACTGTGACTTGGGCACAGGGGACTACACTGCTGAGAGCAAAATAGAATGAAGGGAAGTTACTGTGAAGAATAACTGGCTTCCAAATATAAAGGAGAAAGATAAGATTAGTTATATACTAACTGTTTATCAAAATAAATTCCTATTAGTATACATTTGAATTATGTAAAAGAAGGAACAAAGCAACAAGGATAAGAGTTTCATTCCTACAGAGATTCTGCTATCCTGTAAGGTTGCATAGAATATGGCAAGGGTGATAAAAGACGACCAACTGTGAAAATACCATAATGATTAAAGCACACATTAGTTACAACTAGCCAGGTTCTACACAGGATGTACACCTATCATACTTAAAGAATATCACTTTTGCTACAGGGAGAAATATATCAGGATCCATTGAACACAGTTCCCATATTCACTATTAAAAGATGAAACAAGTATTGATTGTAATTTTGCCCAAATATTTTATTTCTAGATTAAAATCCTGAGAGTTTGTAAATATAAACAAAGTGTTTAATTATAGAAAGGGGTCATCAGATACTAAATTGCAGTGCCTATGATTTAGGAGAAATGGCCTGGGATGAATAAAATTATACATTTGATGGGATATAGGTCTGAATCATCAGACAAGAAGGTTAGAAAACTACATCATTCCTAGCATTCAAGGATGAGCAGCTATGTACCTCATTCATTGAAAAGCTAAACATTGTCTCTAAATTTCCTGTCTATTCTAGTCCACATCTGTGTATATTTCTTTTTGGCCTCCTACATTTCTCGCTTTGTCTCTCTCTGTCCCTGTCTCTGTCTCTCTCTGTCTCTGTCTCTCTGTCTCTCTGTCTCTGTCTCTCTCTGTCTCTCTGTCTCTCTGTCTCTGTCTCTCTCTCTCTCTCTCTCTCTCTCTCTCTCTCTCTGTGTGTGTGTGTGTGTGTGTGTGTACATATGTTTAGGTGTCTGTGTGTCTGTGTGATTATTTTGTCCTGTTCCTGCTGCAATGTCCATGTAGAGATTTGAGGAAAACTTGCTAGGATCATTTGCTCCTTCAAACATGGGAGCCTGGTAACATATTAAGGTTCTCAACTGTGGTGACAAACCAAAACTATGTAGGAAAAAATTCTGCAACAACTATCAATGAGTTTGATTTGTGTTAACCATCTACTCCTGGACATGGTACCTACTCTAAATTGAGGCTGATAAAGTTACTGGAGAAAACTTTATTTTTTCATTGCAAATGGGATCAGTTGCTGATAACCTCTTGGTTACAGATTAGAGCCTGTATCTATTTACTCCTGTCAATTCTGGACCCCATCTAACGTAATCCTGGGCAGATCCTTGGCATGTTATCACAGTTCTTGAGATATTATTTGTGCATCATCCCTATTCATATAGTTTCCTTAGGGTCATCCATTATCTCTACCTTTTAAAGTCATTCTATCTCCTCTTCTGTATAGGTCACTGAACCATGAGTAGACAGTTGGCTGAACACATCCCATTGAGACATGTATGGTCCATTATCTCCAATTCTCTGCACAATATCCATTACATCTTTTACATAATCCAGTTACTGTCCTATAATATAAAATTTTCAGAATACTAATACAGACAATTTTCCTTGTTTCCATAATTTTGTCTTTACTCTGACAAAATACTTGTTACAAGCAGAAATACCCTTACAGACATAAAAATAAGTTAATAAGGATATACAGACATGTTTTCAGTGAGCATTTTAGCAAGTAAAACTTGAAAATAGCCCTGATCATCTTGCAGCTTCTGAAATCTGTAGTCATTATTTAATAAATTTATTAAAAAGTAAGAAATTTAACAAGTTTTATGTGCCCCCTTGATAGATTTTCTGAGGTTATAGAAAGCACTTTTAGTGATTTTTGAATGATTTAACTCTCTTATCTCAAGCAGAGATATAATGATCTCTAGGAAAGCAATATATCTCTCAGCAGTAAGCATAGCAGAATTTGCCTTCTCCACAATGCTAAGATTGTTCACTCTACTTAGTCATGGGATGAGAAGAGAGACATTCTCTTTGTGAGGTGAAGAGATATAAATTCCAACAAAGTTCACCACATAAAAACAAGTAAGGGAAGAATGTGACATGAACTGCTCTGGGATGGAGGCTTTTATCTCAGATAAAGACTCAGCATCTTTGACAAGTGGATGACATCTCAGCACAGCTCCTTCTCTTGCTTTGGCTGCAGCACATTCAAACTTTTCTAGCCATTTAGAGTATACTCCACCCATCTTCTCAGCATTCTGAAGGTAAAAGTTCAGGCAAGGGCTGTCTACTTGACATCAGGCATTGCAATTAGCATATACAAAAATCTAGGGAAACTTTCCTGAACAAGAAAAATTCAAGTCTTTAGGAGAGCCTAAGGATAATTTCTTGCACAGAAGGTGCTTTGGCTGACAGCTCTCCTCCATCCCTGGGAATTACCTCTCTTGCTATTTCAAAGAACCTACATTCTCATTGTTCTTCCAAAAGAATGACATGAGGCCACATAAGGGACATGTCTTCAATACCTGAGTCACAAAATGTAGAAGAAGGAAACTAATATCTGCCAGTTGTCTTCTGACAACCACACAGGTGAGAAGACATTGCAATGAATAGAAATAATAGTAGAGATAAGCACTTTCAACTTCTATGACTTAACCAGAATCATTTAACAAAAAAAAATATTTGTGAAGGATTACTCCAGGTAGAGAACATAGAACATTACCAGAAAACAAACTGACAGCAAATAAACCAAAAAGAGACATCTAGCAAGGTGAAAGTCATTCTGTCTTCCCAGCATTGAGTCCAGATAAAATGCAAGTCACTCTATAGAAAGATAAGGACAGGCAGCCATTGGGGGCTGGAGAGATAGCTTAGTGTTTAAGAGCACTCACTTCTCTTCCAGAGTTCCTGAGTTCAATTCCCAGCAACCACATGGTGGCTCACAACTATCTATAATGAATCGGATTTCCTTTCCTGGAGTTCCTGAAGACAGTTTCAGTACAATTATATGCATAAAACAAATAAATAAATCTTTTTAAAATAAGGACAGGCATTTACATGTAAATAAATAAAAAAAAGAAAAGAAAAGAAAAGAAAGACAATTAGACAACACTATGACATGAGTCTAGCCAGTGCTGGGGCTGAAGCAGGGTTATTTTTTCCCCATTCTGCTTTTATACCATTGTAAGTACATGCAAATAATGTCAGTTTAGGAACAAACAAGGCAGTAAATAAACAAAGTCCTGTGGGAGAAAAAAAGGACAGGCAAGGGCAATGCCAGGTTTTGAGCCTCTGAGTATTTAACACTCAACCTTCTTGCCCAAACATGTATAGTATGCCTTATAGCATTAACTGTATTCATCACAATAATAAAGGAAGTGTGTAACTAGATGACCATGATCAATATCTCCTATACTAAAGTAGAATACTCTATAGCTATGTAAAATTACCAATCAAAATGTTAACAATTTTTTCAGATAATGACTTTAAATATTTTGAACTTATAAATAACCAGTAGACAGAATTAGTATGGAAACTCAAAGGTCTCAGCTTCTAGGGAGAACACTAAATGCTGTGGGACAAACTAAAAATGGTGTGAGAAACACAATTTTTAACAACATTGTGATTACAGTATATGTTATTAAACACTTGAAAAGGGACAAGATGACTTGAGAATGGTTGTTGAAGAATTCACTTTTTAATCTTTTACATAAAAGGATCAATAAGATGAACATGTGTGATCATTCTTTAAACATTCTAGATCAGTTCAAATACCTCTGTGTAGAGGAATTTGTATAAAATGGCTCTAACAAATCAACAATTATGCTGCATAACTGAAGCCAGAAGTGTCTTCAACAGAACAGATACAAGAAGACTTAAATACTTCTTTGCTTCCTATCAGATCACCATGGACTAAGGATGCTCACTCAAAGCTTTGGGCATGCAATTAGGTGTGCAATTAGGTTTAAGGTAAGCACAATGAAGAACTCCTGCAAATGTTAACTGCAGTCAACTCTAAGACAGGGTGCTGTGTTTAAAGGTAATATTTCCTGGTCAGAAGAATGTGATATTAGACCATACTTACTCAAGACTGCAGAAGTGGCAGCAATCCAAGGCAAAAAGAATAGACCTATTGCCAACTATACCATATTTTCAATATGCTACAGTCTAATATCCTCAAATAGAACTAGGGTTTAAGGGCTATCCTTGGTCACCAGTTAAAACTATAAACGAAATTATCTTTTAAGTGTCCCACCAATGTCTCTGACCTCCACTATATGCATGAAATTTTACTCCTTTGTTTCTCTTCCCCTATCATTTATAAATTCAGATAACTCATTGAATAGTTTCTCTTGACTCCAAATCCCTATGGGTGCTACTCTTTTTTTTATGTGGCAATGGTCTAACTTCACACCCTTTGCTAGTTGGACATGGAGTGAGCAAAGTACTCTGAGCTTCAGTTCTCTATTAGCTGTTGTGAAGACATGTTAGCAGGCCAATTCTTTATTAATGTTGGTCCCAGTTCTTCATGAGCACAGCTCTGACCACACTGGATTTTTCACTCCCAGTCATTCACTTTTATATTTTGCATTCAGTGCATGAAAAAAAGCAGAAACATTAGATTTAAAAACAGTGGAACAGAAAATATAACATAGGAAACATGAAGGTTCACAGAAAATTTTACCAAGGATTTCTGGGTTTGCTGTCTAGTTGGTTAGTCAGATTTAAGGCATGCTTTTAAATAAGCACAAAATAAAATAGTTTACAGCACCTTGCCATGAATCAGTGATATTAACTATACAACTAATCACTGCATTATAGTTTTGTTTTACCTATTTGAATAGTGGGAACTAATGTTTATATATTCAATTACATACATTACACAACTGAAATCTCTTTTTCTCATGAAAACATAAGATTACTCTTATCATATTGGGGGGAAAAGTAAGAAGCTGGCATCTGAGTTATGAAGATATACATGTATGCTTCATCAAAATTCCTTAGTATTACTTATAAATGGATAAAATTATCTAGCCTGCAATAGAAGTAAAACATAAAAAGCACTTAATCTTGTCTTAAACAAGATGAACATCTTATCATTCAAAGAAGCCAAATGAATATTTCTTTACAGGTTGATGTCAAGTATGACATGGAGCTGACAAGGGCATCTACATTCGTAAAAGAAACTTTACTAATTCTCAAAGGACACATTCCACCACACACAATAATAGTGGGAGATTTCAACACCTCACTCTCTGCAATGGACAGATCATGGAAACAGACACTAAACAAAGACACAGTAAGTCTCATAGAAGTCATGAACTGAATGGATTCAACAGATATCTATAGAACTTTTTATCCTAAAACAAAAGGATATATCTTCTTCTCAGCACCTCATGGTACTTTTTCCAAAATTGACCATATAATCAGTCACAAAGCAGGCCTCAAAAGATACAAGAAACTTGAAATAATTCCTTGCGTCCTCTCAGATCAACATGGACTAAGGCTGCTACTCAATAACAATATAAACAATAGAAAGCCCACATACACATGGAAGCCTAACAACATTTTACTCAATGATAACTTGATTAAGGAAGAAAGAAAGAAGTTAAAGAATTTCTAGAGTTTAATGAAAATGACTCAAAGCTGAAATTGTAGAGAGGGTGAAAGATGCATAAGATCAAAAATATACATCTTCATAGAAGAAAGGATTAACTCTAACATATACCAAAATATGAACTCAGCTAAATAAAACCTTGGAAGTGAAATTGGATGTAGACATTGTTTGCAACAGGGCCAATATTTTATAAGGTGAGAAACATATAAGTCTAAGAGTGGTTCTTTATGAACTTACTTTTCTTTTTTTCTTTCTTTTTTTTTTACATTTTCTTAATATCTTTTTTTTTAATTAGGTATTTTCTTTATTTACATGTACATTTTCCCTTTCCCATCTTCCCCTACAAAACAAATAAACAAACAAACATACAAACAAAAACAAGAACAAAGCCCTTTTGCCTCTCCCTTCCCCATGCCTTTCACCCCACTCTCTCCCACTTATTGGCCTTGGCATTCCCCTACTTGATCATGGTGAATGATGGTTTTGATGTGTTCTTTGATTCGGTTTGCAAGAATTTTGTTGAATATTTTTGCATCGATATTCATAAGGGAAATTGGTCTGAAAATTTCTTTCTTTGTTAGGTCTTTGTGTGGTTTAGGTATAAGAGTAATTGTAGCTTCATAGAACGAATTGGGTAGAGTACCTTCAGTTTCTATTCTGTTTAATAATTTGAGGAGTATTGGTATTAGGTCTTCTTTGAAGGTTTGATAAAACTCTGCACTAAAACCATCTGGTCCTGGGCTTTTTTTGGTTGGGAGACTATTAATGACTGTTTCTATTTCATTAGCAGATATAGGACTGTTTAGATCGTTGATCTGATCTTCATTTAACTTTGGTACCTGGTATCTGTCTAGAAAATTGTCCATTTCAT
>JADRCD010097547.1:0-13367 GCA_019843815.1 Montemys delectorum | reverse complement strand
CCAGTTTGCAATCCCACCAGCAATGAAGGAGTGTTCCTATTTCTCCGCAGCCTCTCCAGCATCTGCTGTCACTTGAGTCTTTTATCCTAGCCAATCTGACTGGTGTGAGGTGGAATCTCAGAGTTGTTTTGAAATATACTCTTTTTTTAAAAAAGATTTATTTATTTATTATATGTAAGTACACTGTATATATGATGCTTAAAATCAGATATACGTCCGGGAAGATGTCACAACAGGTAAAAGGGGGTTGCTGCCAAGCCGAAGGACCATTCCCATTCATTTATGGAGTATAAGGAGAGACACAGTTACAGAAAGTTGTCTTCTGACCTCCACAGATTTGCATGTATGCATGTATACACATACTCACTCAAAAATTAAATAAAATGTAATAAACACTTTCAAGAAATCATATACCTATAGGACATGAAGGCAGACATGACACTCTCTAGAGGAATGAATGAGAGGTGAATTAAGGAACAGGGGTTTGTGATGAGGGGAGAGGAATATATAGTCATACAATGTGATATAGTTGTATAAAAACAACCCGGAAACCTATCACGCTGTTCAATGAATATGTGGCGATAAAATGTTGTACTTACAAAAGCAAATTATTGCCAAGGGTGGTAGTACATGCCTTTAATCCTGAAAGTCATGATCCAAAGACAGAAACAGACAGATCTCTATGAGCTTGAGGCTAGCCTGCTGTACAGAGTGAGTTCCAGCCAGGTCAGCCAGATCTACATAGTGGGACCTCCCTCTCTTTCAAAATAAAAAGCTTGTTCTTTCAATCCTCATTTCAAATGAGTCTCCAGGCCCAGTTCACCCATACTAGGAGGGGATATGCAAATGTGTATATGGCACATAGTAGGAATTATTTGGGTCCTTTTAAGTTGCTGCCTACCACAAATAGATAAGTAGGAAGGTTAGAGGACTTAAAAGGGGGCAGAGGACAGGCTGGATGGTGGCAGCACACATCTTTAATCCTAGCAGTTGGGAGTCAGAGACAGGCAGATCTCTGAGTTCAAAGCCAGCCTGCTCTATAGAGAGAGTTCCAGGACAATGAGGAGAAAAAAAAAAACTGTCTCAAAAAACAAAAAACAAAAAACAAAAAACAAAAAAACCCAAATTGGGTACAGGGAAAATAGCTAGTGAGGTAGAAATTTAGAATAAATCTGTCTAATTGGGGGCCAGCATAATTGGTTACCAGACTTAGTAGTAGGCAAAGAAATTGGGTCTCAACAAGGAAGAATGGATCCAAAAGGTGAGGTGGGTCGTATCTGGAAGACGTTTAACTACTGGGATTGTGGGATGTCGTGGAAACCTCCTTGGGTCCTAGTCCAAGTTCATCATACAGAGGTGTTACTTGTATTTCCCAAAAGGCCTAGTCCTCTAGGTATGGCCGGGGAGAGAGGCAGGAGGTGAGGTGAGGCTTAGGAAGCCGAGGAGCAGCAGAAACAGGTAAGAGGAATGAAGGTTCAGCAGCTGCTCTTGTTAATTTTAGCTTCACGCAAGGGGCTGAAACAGGATGGTGTGTCATTTCTGCTGAGTTAGCCTTGGCCGGTAACTCCAAGCCACTGTTTACAGAGTGTCAAGTTCCCCTAACTAGAAAGAAAGACTGTGCATGCTGGTTTAAGCCCCATCATTCTAATACACTGAGTAGGGGGAGGGCACATGGCCCTAGGCAAAACAATGCAGAAGAGCCCAAACTGTCTACTGGCACTTGCTTTCTGCTTTTAAACCCTGCCCATGTTCTCCTCATGGCTCTACCTCTTGCTGATCTTGTGGCAGAGGGTAAGTTACTTTCTTTTTTCAGTGCCTTCATTTCCTCATCTGTAAAATGGAGATAAGCTCTGGCTTACAGGCTTGTGAGACAAACCAGTGGACTAATGAGGATAAAGAAACAATGAAGACATACCCAGCTCTGACTCAGGTCTTTCTCACTTCTCAAACTAATCAGACTCTCCAGAATATTTCTCTCCCTCTCCCCCCCCCCCCTCTCTCTCTCTCTCCTCTCCAGTCAAGAAACATGCAAAACTTTGTTGATTTACCTTCGCATAAATATGTGTATGGAAACACATCTGCATATTCTTTTTTTGTCTTTCTGTGTCTCTGTGTCTCTGTGTCTCTCTGTCTCTGTGTTTCTGTCTCTGTCTCTCTCTCTGTCTCTCTCTCTCTCTCTGTGTGTGTGTGTGTGTGTGTGTGTGTGTGTCTGAGTGTGTGCTTTTTTGCTGAGGCTCTACCAGTATTTATACTCAGTAGGGAATTGGGCACTCTAATGAGCTTCAGTTTATTTAAGAAGGAAATGCAGCTCAGAGAAGTAAGATGCCTTGCCTAGGAACACACAGCTAATAAATAACAGAGCTGGGAACCTAACTGAGATCTTATCCCAGTCTCAAATCTATCCTTGTTCTTTTTTTACTCAACAGTCAATTAGCTCTCAACATGATTTCAAAATGGCATGGGACAGACAACTGAGCTAGAGGTTAGCTAACAAAAGTGAAAGGCTTTGTGATTCAGATCCTGTAAACTTTTAAAAGAGTCTTACAAACTTAACCCTACAGTGAAGTTTCTACTCAACCTCCATGAGGCAGTAGAGGTTCTGATTTGTATGATGATATCCTCATCCCCAACATACAGACACACAGACACATACACAGAGACAGACAGGCAGGCAGGCAGGCAGACAGACAGACAGACAGACAGACAGACAAAAAGAGGGAGACGGAATTTTCTGACACATGACCAATTTCTGAAGCCAAGAACTGGGAGCAAGTGAAGCTGTCACTATTTGAAATACTAAGCTCCATGAGCGTGTTCTTCTTCCCAAAGATGTAGGTACCACTCCTTTCTTGTTGCCATGGAATTCCAAGTCCTGTATCATGAAGTGGGGTCTGTCCTGGTCAAAACTTGTCCTGGTCTCAAAGCTCAGGACATCTCCTTCATTTACAAAAGCTTTGAGAAAGGAAAAGCCTGGAATCCCTGCAGTCTGAGGCAAAGAATTAGATGAGGAAAATTCCAGAATTGAGGGCTAGCTTGGAAAGAAGGAGGGAAAAGACTAAAAGGCACAAGGACAAAGGGGAAATGCAAGAGGAAACTGAGGAAGAAGAGGAATTAGAGAATCATCATCAAGGAATGAAGGAGACTTAAGGATGGTAAATACAAAGAGCCAGGGAGAGAGTAACACTAAAACAATGTCTGCCAGAACGGTCATACGGGAAGAGCTTGAGGGTCAATGATATTATCGGTAGCAGGGTTATGCAGTTTGTCTGAAATCTTCCTCTGCATGCATGGTTTATACTTAGGTTGCATATTACTTGGGAGAAGCTTGCCTGAGGCCAGGTGATGCTGGGGATTAACAGAGAAGGGCCAATTAATTCCTCTGCAAGCCACCTTTTGGCACCATTGCTACTAATGAACGGCATTTACAAAGTGCCTGCTCTGTGCCAGGAAAGAAAAGGTAAGTGATCAAATACCAGAAAGTAAAGAAAGGGGAAAAGAACTAGATGAAAGCTGCAGTAAGTCACTGCTCAGGTAGGAGTTGTTGTGGGTGCTCTGTGTTCCATAGCCCAAAGAGAACAGATGGAAAGCAGGGCCCTATATGAAAAACTCCAAGAAGAAAATAGGTATGTATGCCAGAATCTTACTTTAGAGAATGATCAGGCCCACCTCCATCAATAATCAGGAAAAGCCCTGAATCCAGGGTAAAAAACACCAAATGCATCTGTGGGGCGTATTTGTGTGTGTGTGTGTGTGTGTGTGTGTGTGTGTGTGGTGTGTGAATTGTCAAACAGGAAGAGCTGCTTCAGGTCAATGTTCTTATTGGCAACAGGGTTATGCGTCTTCTCTGAAGCCTCATGTGTGTCCATTCACAGAGAGGAGCATTGTTCTCTCCTGATGTGCAGATGCATTACACATACATGGATGACACATACAGTGTGTATTGGGGTGGGGGTGGAGTATGTCCTGGCATGTGTAGGTCTTCACAAAATCAATGGAATAGGGCCCTGACTGGAGGATGCATTTTTGTTTTCTGTGGCTCCTTTTCCTGCTGCCGGAGCCTGAGCCTGCTCTGCTGTTCCCTCAACAACATCCAAAGGAGGAAGCAATCATTGGTTTGAGAAGAATCCCTGAGCCAATGAAATGTCAGCTCAGCTATTGTTTCCAGATGCCTAAAGGAGACTGGTCTATAAGACGAAGCAATTTCTGTTGAGCAGAATATTTGAGAATGGACAAAGAACTCAGTTTTCTAGTGAATGAAGAGTTTTTCACTTTGATTCATTGACGAATTCTTTCCAAAATATGAAGCTTCTGTTCTAGGATGGGAGGCCCAGTGATTTAGATTCTGTGTTTGGTGGTTAAAGACTTTGCTTTCTAAATATCTGCTTTACTGGTAAGGATCCAGGAAACGTGGTAGCAGGCAGAACAAACACTAAATTCTAGGAACCAGCTAATCCATATGGTCTCCATTCACAGGGAAGCCACTTACTAGCAGGTGACTTTGGACAGTGCCTTTCTCTTTCTGAACCTTGATTTCCTCTACTGAAAGGTGGAGTGGTGTTATGCTTTATACAACATGGAAAACATGCACTGAACCCAGGTGGTCTCTTGCAATACTCCTTTGTGCAAGTTATTTCATTATTCCTTTGCCTTTTGCTTCAAACAGCAGAGTAAAGAAATGCATATAGTCAATTGATAAATAAGATAAGATAGATTGTAATTTTGTTTGGCTGAAATTTTACTGTGGGACTCATCTCCTCATGGTTTGTGAACCCTGAGGACACATTGCCTCCACTCAAACCTTTCAACCCTTATATACCAGTAGAGTTGCAAATGACCTCGCCACCTCTTAGTCACGTTCAGTAAATGTGCCAGTGCCAATGTTATTGTCTCTGTCTCTCCACCAGTGGGCCGAATTGCAGGGTCAGACAGGATCCTCACTTTGACATCTCTGGACTCTTACGGAACGTAGCTTTTGGTGGTTACAGAATAAATGGTAGCTGCTGTGGCTGGTATTCTTCTGAGAAGAGTAGATGTGAATGCAAGCTTTCCAGTCCCATTGCAGTTGCTGGAGTTGTGAGGGAGAGGGAAGTTAAGCATGAAAAGATTTGCTCAATGAGGAGATGAGTGCTGGAGGATCCTAAATCAGGGCGTAGCAAAGAGGCTACTGACTTTCGAACAAATATAGGAAAAGGAAACAGATAGCAAAATGCTGAAGAAGTTAGTAGTCTTGTCCTGATTGCATCTCTTCGCCATTTCTCATGTGTCCATTGGCTGGAGTAATTTCATCTGATCAGGTGGAGGGTTTTAGGCTATAGGAATAACTTGCTGCACGCGAATGCACACACACACACACACACACACACACACACACACACATACACCTATGGTATGATTCCCATTTTAGGTGACTTCTGAGAGCCTGAGCCTTAATGGTACAGAGCAAAAGCGGCCAGATGGAGTTTACCCATGGCTTGGTGCAGAAGAGAGGCAACAGTAGCATGTATACTTGAGGATTCTGATGGCACAAGTTATTGGCCTTGCTCCAGGGAATACCACTGGGGCTCCCTGAAATGGGAAGAGCTAACTGGGTGCCCTAAGCTAGATATGATCATGGTTTGGTGATGCTGCAGACAGAGACAGCTGGGGGGCACCAACTCCCGACAGAATTGTGGGCAGAGGCCAGGCAACCAACCCACCCAGGATGGGACTGTCATATAGAAATATTCCCATCTGGATAGTTCTAGAGAAGCAAGTCTGGGTAATGATAAACTATGAATTTTATGCATGAGCTGAACATTGAAAAACTTCAGCCCCAAGCTCCCGGCTTGCATCTGAGCCAAATCCCACTCGCACAGCATTTAATCAGCTTCCTGACAGATCCCAGTAAAAGGGAGATGAATTTACGAGATTGATTAGCTAATCCCCAAGTGCTGTGCTTACTCCGTGATCCAAGAGCACCAGGCTGGGGCCTCTAGACTTTCTGCTGCACAGCTGCTCCAATAGCAGGTGGGCCTATGGACCGCCCCCTAGAGAGGAGGGCTGAGCTAATGTGTTCTTGCTCTCAGGCTTGCTCTCCAGCTCAAGATGCTCCCCAACCTCGGATGCATCTGGGCCTTCGGAGTTATTCTCATCTATGCCCTCCACACCCTATGTGGTCCCTGCCAATTTATTACTCATCCCCACCTTGTGCCAAAGATGCCTTGTCCTTGTCTCTACCAATGTAAAGCATGTCAGCTTTCAAGGTCTGCCTAGAGCCTCTCCTCCTCCAGGAAGCTTTCCCTGATTATGAAGTCCATTGAACATTTTCTCCTTCTCCTGTTTCTAATGTTTGTCCCAATCCCTGATAATCACAGACCATGGCTAGAACTGAACCAGAAGGTAACTAGTTCTATCCAACCACATCTGTAAATGTTAGATTTATTTCATCACACAGGGAACATGTTCATCATAACAAGTCAAAAAGTACAGAAAGGTTTTAAGAAGCAATTAATCTCTCCCTTGACTCCTCATGGCTCATGTCATCTCAGAAAACCAATATTCTCAGGATTGGTGTTCTGTCTCTGCTCAAACAGACACGTATACACATGTAACCTCTCCATGTTACTGTTAATAATATTGAAACCCAGAAAGGGACATAATTTTCCAAGATCACACAGCTGACTAGGAAGTGAATTCAAAATAGAACCCTGGCGCCCAGGTTCCCAGGTCCCAGCAGGAACAGTTGTGGCTTAGTTGCTTCCTGAGACTCTTCTGTCCCCAAGTGAACTATAAACTCAACCAAGGGGGTGGGGTGGCAGGAACAACCCATGTGTTCTCCCTTGCATTTCTCACAACACCTAGCACAGTTTTGAGCATCTGGTCCAGGCTGTTTACTAAATGTTTGTCTCCTCATTTTAACTTCTCTCTGAAACAAGCCACAGTATAAATAAAGAAAAAGAAAATGTTTGACTCCGTGCCTGGCTTCACTAGACTGTAAAGCTGAGCCACGCAATCATACAGAAATTGATTGTTAAGATGGCTAGGGTAAAAAAAAAAATATCCAGCTGAAGTCTTAAGTGATTGGTAGCTTTATACAGATATCTGAAGGCAGAGATAAAAAGAGCTTGAATGGGTGAGAGATGTATGCCCTGTGCTGTGCTACCAGAGCCATGAGCCTGCCTTAAGGTGGGGTTGAAACTGTTCTGGAAGTGGGATTGAGGGCCTTGAGTACCACATCAGCTCTTAAGCCTTCCACTCTGCAAGACTAATGGCCAAGTCAGCTGCTGCAGTCTGTCCCCTCCTCACACGATGCTGCTGAAGCCTCCACCGGCTACAGCCAAGGGCTTAAGGCTCCTCTCTCTTCCTGAGAACCTGCTTTATGGCCATGATATTCCTTTGTGGCATAATGGTGCTGAGACTTGTATAGATTTATTTGATATATTTGTTCCTTGTTAATCAGTTGTGAGGGGAGAGGAGACTGGCCTGGAATGAAGGCCATTAGCTCCACCCACAGGGATTGTGTTGCTGCCTCAGTGCAGCCTCTGGCCACATCAGCTGCTAGGGAGGCAGAACCCTTGGGAAAAATCATAAACACTAATTGAATTTTTGAACTGCAACAAACGTTCAAAATTATCTAACAAGAGTATTAATGCCTCCTATTTAAGTAGCATTTCATAGTTTATGAAATGACTATATGTGACTCATTCTTTTGATTTTAGGTGTAGAGTCCTTTGTTTATTTCAAAAAGATCCTGCCAACTGGAGAGTAGATGGTTGTTAATTTCTTACATGTGAAAATGGCATTGTGGTTGCTGTTCTCATATTGGGAGGCAAATTATCAAATATTTAGAGAATGATGTGTCATTGATGTTGGAAACCTTAAGATGTTATAGCATTTAAATAACATAACTAGGACCAGAGGAATATGGAATTGTTGCTTAATGAGTTGTTTTCTGGAGATGGCTTACTATTGTTTTATTTAAGAAAATCCCTAATGCCCCTATCTGTACACTAAAAAAGTTACACAATTGTATGAGAAGGAAGAGACAGACATAAGGGACAAAACTTGCAAAGCCTTGGTAAATGTTGAGTCTAGGTGATGAATATAAAAGAAATTACTAAAATAATCAAAGTACTTACATGAAAGTTGTTTATATAAAACTCAGTACTGGTCTTAAGTCTAAATTTAGGTGCTCTGTGTATTTCAAAAGTATTTATCATCATAAATAGATGGAATCAATGAAAGTCTTAATGTGAGCAGGCTTGTGGAGAAATGAACACGTAGCTTTCTGTAGCTAATCCAGATCGTACTAAAGAGGAGTCATGTGTCCTAAAAGCACTCAGAAGATTGGAGGACAGTGATGGAGAGGAGGCAATGGCTGAGTCATTGTGTGCATGGCTGTGCATTCCTGGTTCATTGACAGGTAAGAGAGCAGAGCTGTGCCAGTTGTCTACTGTGGCTATTGTAATGATCGATAGGCAAGTTGTTATACAGACAGTTCTGAGATAACAGCTACCACAGCTCAGGATGAGGGTTATCTCACGGGTTCTGAATTATTCATCGGAAGATACATTTTGGTCCCATGCCCCCTACAGGTCACCCATGAACGGATGGAGCATGGAAAAGTAACTGACATTTTCATCAGTTCATTTACATTAGCTTTGTACCACCCAGCTCAGAGCTTCACATCTCACTGCATAGCTGGTAGGTGGGACTCAGCAGGGCTCTCAAAAATTGGCCTGTCATGGCATGATGGTGGTGGTAAATGGGCCAAGCTTTGATAAAAAGGAGACATCGGTAGAAAGGATCAGTCACTTGGCCTTATTTCTATATGATCTATTGGTCACTTGAGGTTTTGCTCATAAGAAAGTAGGAGGAACCAACAAGGCAGTAGCACCTTCCAGATTACACACCCAGAGAAAGAGTCACCCATCTTCCTGCCGGCAGGGCGTGAGGCTTAGTTCAGAGCTCAACAAATAGAGCCATTAGGTTGAAGGCCAGCTCTCCCAGCCACACAAGGAATGGTACTTTGTGGGGACCACTTTGTTCCTGCCTCTACTTTGCTACACCCTCCCAGCTTCAGCCCCACCAGACAGAAGAGCTCTCGACCATCCCAGTGCAGGAGGAAAAGGGACAGGGACATAATTTGCATTTTCCCTTGGCAAGCTTTTGCCCAGTGTCTACATCAATCACTATAAAGGATAAATGCCACCAAGAGAATGGAGAGAGAGGGAGAGAAAACGAGAGAGAGCAAATAGAGAGAGTGAGCTAGATTGAATAAACCTGCCCAACTCCTGATAGAGGGAGCAAGCTGGTCACAGGAAAGCTAGCCAGAATGAATCCTTGGAGATTCTCCTGAATCTCTGGGACTTCAGCCTCTAGGAAATTAAATCTCCTCCTGTGTCATGTTTGATAGCTGTGTTCTAAAATCATTGAGTCTGGGTCTGGAAGAAATCTGGCTGTTCACAAGGGCCTTATGCAGAATGGGTATAATAAATGAATGTAAGTGGATAGAGATGGACCTGAATGCAGTGCATTTTTTTTTTTTTAGTTTCATTTTCTTCCTGGTATTGTATGTAACTGCATGTAAATAAGCCAAGACTTACAGAAGGCGAAGAATTGACCCAATACAACCCAGTTAATTAGTCAAAGCAGAGTCCCCAGAATCCTAATCTAGTCTTTAAAAAAAAAGGGGAGGTGAGATCTCGAGTTCAAGGGATGGCCTTGAACTCATGATCTTCTTGTCTCCACCTCCCAAGTGATGGGATTATAAGAATACATTGCCATGTCTGGTTTAATCCGGTACTTTTACAATAAATCATAATACAGTATGCATTGCACTAGGAAACAAACAGCACACACATACAGCAGTCCTAATTGAAATGTGGCCTTGAGGAAGTATCCCCACCCCCCACCCCCGTTGCCTGTTGCCTGTCTTCCCACAGCACGGGGGGGGGGGGAGCATGCCCTGGAGTCAGGCCAGTGTCCAGAAGGTCTTCACTCTCTTTCCTGCCTGCCTCCTCCCTCTTTTGTCAGCAGAGGCTTCCTGGAAAGGCCACTCTGAAATGAAGATAACATCTGTGCAGTGCTTGTTAATAATAAGTAGCTGCTGGCTGACTTCAGGCTTGCCATCTCCCTTGGTCTTGCCTGAGCCTTTGATCTGCGTTTCTGCTTTCCTGGTTCTTACCTGTAATGCTGAGCACAGGGCTTGCCAGACTCCGCCCAATGGTTCACAGTTTTCCTTACCTCAGCTTCCTTTATCTGGTTTCTATAGAAGAGGAGCCAAGAAGCAAACCTAACACAGGCTTTTAAGGGTCAAGGTACCTAAGAAGAGGAAGGGGCCTTCATCTGTCTCCATTATACAGATAGAGAAACTGAGGAGTACTATCATGGTATCATAGCTTCATTTTCATCCCAGTGCAGAACATGAAAGAACAGCATCCCCAAAGAGCATGCTTGGATAGGAGTTCCACCCAATATTGGGCAGAGTAATTAAGTAACAGTCTTATGAAGGGCAGTCCACTGGAGATGCTGGAAGACATAAAAGGCATGTATTACTTTTACCATAAAATAAAGCACAATGAAACCATTTTTGGTGAGCAGAAGGTTCTGGGAAATAATTCCCTCAAAAAAGAAAATTGCATCTTCATCTCAATCTTACAGCTTCCCATGGCTCTGGTGGCCCAGCCAGGTTCTCCATTGTCCCTATTCACAGACCCAGCCTTTGTGGGCTCCAAAACCAAAGATGACAGGATGTAGGCCAGTCAGCCTTCAAGACCGCAGTGTCCTGAGCCTCGCTGTGCAGGAGGATAACAGTGATGTGCTGCAGTTTGAGCTATTCCATACAATGGAAGAGGCCTTCGCTAAGACTGTGCTCCGTTCCCCAAATCATGTACCCCCACCGAGAGTGCAGGTGGACTTAAATCTTCTGGAGGCACGTGATTTGAAGAGCAGAGCACAGATTGGATTTTCCTTCCTACTTACCATCTTGGCCAGGTTGGACCGCCTCATCCTGCTACTGTCCAGACTCCTCAGGACTCTCACTCAGCCTGGGATCTTCTGCCCTTGGATCTGCCTCACCTGTTTACCCCAGCCATCCCACATCTTAGAAGCTTCTTGTTCTTCTGGTAAAAACAAATATATGCTAACCATTTGTCAGAATTTAGATTCTGACTGGCATGTCCACCTGTTTGCTGGGCCCTGCCCTCCCAGACACACCTCTGCTATCTACTGTATCCTTCAACTCTGCTGGTAGGGCCCAGATATAGGATGAGTGCGGCAGGACTCTCTCTCCGTGGAGCCTCCTCCTCTTGCTTCTTGGTTGCCTGTCTGGCACTACTTTTCACTGCAAAAATACATAGACTTCAGGTGCGAAAAGAGTGACAGTGGCTAGAGACTGTCATCTAGAGAGCTTAATTGTGTCCGTGCAGTATTGAGCTAAGACTTCCCTGCACTGTAGGGGAAGAACTGGATCGAGCTGATGAGTTGTGCATGGTATAGAAGTAGCTGAGAAAGCAGGTTCCTTGAGATCAGTATATCTCCCTCTGGCTACACTCAAAGCCTCTGTCCACCCCACCTTCCAGACACTAGAGCCTTCTGATGAGCTGCTTGCACTGTCGTGATGGCCTGAAGATTATGCTGCCAAATGGACCTGAAGCAAACTGCCCAGCACTGGCTCAATCAGTGGGGAGATCACAAGGGGGAAGCCAGCCTCCCCAGAAAGCTGCACTGGGAAAGGGAGGCCGATGGTGGCTCCTCCTCTTCTTCTTCCTCCTGCTCCTCCTCTTCCTCTTCCTCTTCCTCAGATTAGCCAATTCAAGGGAGGACTATCAAAAACCTTGAAGAAATAAGAATATGGATGGAACACAAAGAATTCTCTCAGATCCCAGAGCCAGAAAGAGGCAGACAGTGGAAGAAGAGATGCAGAAATCCAGCAGAGCCAGCCATCAATCTTCAACCTTGACAAGCTGCATCAGTTCTGGGGCAGGGGATAGGAGCTCTAGTGGGAGCCAATCTCCTGGCTAGCAGGGGCCAGCGGAAAAAGAGACCAACAGGAAACAGACCAAGCACTATTCTAAAGTATCCATAAGTAGTCAGAGAAATGTGGGAATAACATTCTTCAAGGAATGTCTAGACCAGGGAAACTCAACTCCAGATAGATCGAAGACAGGTGGGGATCTTTGGAAAGTCTAAGAGCAGTATCTATTGCCACTTAGGATTAGGGTTCTCAGCAGCATCCTCTAATAGTGCAGATAACCTTCTAGAGTGGGTATAAATTCCAAATGACCTAATAAGACCAAGGATCTCTTCAGGAAAAGACATAAGAACTGTTAACTGGTAGGGTACACATTTACTCCCAATACTCAGAGACAGAGGCAGATGAATTTCTGAGTTCGAGGCCAGCCTGGTCTACAGAGCGATTTTCAGGGCTATACAGAGAACTCTGGCCTTGAAAAACTGAAAGGAAGAGAGACAGAGACAGAGAGAGATTCTGCTTGTTCGACATTAGAAATGTCTACCTCCCAGTTCTTCTATGGAAAGAACTACATACCTGCGAAGAGTATTACAGTTTAGTCATATCAACCAAGAAATTTGGTGAGCAAGAAGCCAAGGGATGGTGCTCGGGAGTGAAGGAGCTGCTGGTGCATGGAGTGAGTGTGGGTTCCTCTGCTAGGAAGAACATTCTTCAGAAGCCTTGCTTGGTTAGGATTTAGAGGTCTTGGCAGAGGCCCCAACAGAGTTGGGATTTCCTTCTGGGGAAGTGGAATGAAGATTGGGAAGTGACTGAGGCCAAAGAGAAATTTCCCAAAGAAGCTTCTCTCAGCTACAAAGAGAAGGCTCCCACACCAAATCAAATGTTTCAGGCCTGTTCAGATACAATAGTTATTTACATTTGTTCAACCATGTTAGAAAGTATGCAGGTTTCTTCTTTGGTTTAATTGGTTTACTAGGTTTTCAAACACAGCTCTAGGGGATGGCAGAAAGGTTCAATGGGGCGGGATGCAGGAGAGATGGCTCAGCCTCTAAGAGCCCTGACTCCTCTTCCAGAGGACCAGAGTTTAATTTCCAGGACCCACATAGCAACTCACAACTGACTATAACTCTGGTTGGAGAAGACCTGACACCTTCACACAGACATAAATGCAGGCAAAACACCAATGCACATAAAATAAATAATAAAATTTTTAAATTATTTTAAAAAAGGAAAGGTTCGATGGGTAAAGATGCTGCAAAAGCCTGACTAACTTCAATCCTCAGACCCAAAGAGGAAGCAAAGGACCAGTTCCCTAGGTTGTCCTCTGACCTCCATGTATGTGCTATGAAACTCATATGCCAACATTCATGCACATGCATTTTACATACACACCTTCATAATAAATAAATTTTAA